>JBBBDQ010029495.1:0-210000 GCA_037127315.1 Ascarosepion bandense
ATATATATATATATATAACACCAATAACTGGGTTATAAATTACATCAAACTTAGTATAATAATAAAAAAATGAGAAAAATCCATAGTCAATTGCTGAAACCTCCTGATGAGCAGACCAAACAGTTACAAAATCAGTGATGATAGTTTTTTCATTTGATGAGTCCTGGGATCCATGGATTTGATTTGAATGAATCCCTGGGAAATTTTATCAGACCAAACTATAGTTTTTTAATAATTTGTAATGTTAAACTGCAGGGTTCCAGACTAAGATTTTTTTTTTTTTACCTTCATCCTGATAATTTTAATCATTCTGAATCATGTAAATTGACAGAACAAAATTTTTTTTTTTATTTAAATTCTTACATTTAAAACAAAATCAGTATATGCACTTAATCACAGTTCAATTAAGAAACTATATTTTTTGACAATCATAACAGAACTAATTGTTTTGTTTTTGTAAATTATATTAATAAATTGGCTGTGTTGACTCTTATAAAAGAACAAATTAGATCAGGTGAACTTTCCTATAAAAAACAAAATAAAAGTAATCTCCCTTGAATCAGCTTCGAAGTATGGGGCGAAAATTAATCAGTGATGCTCCCAACTTTCTGTAGGATACAAAATTCAAAGAAAATATTTTTCTGTAATAACATAAATAACACTAAACTAAATTATCAAATAAAATAGGTGAATATATGTCATGTGAACAAAATATTGCTCAAATTCGAATAAAAACAAAATGGGGACTGTAGCACCAAAATAAATTAATAATAAGAGTGCTGATTTTAGTACAGGAACATTCTCACCACCTTGATAGTCTACAGAGACTACAAACTGTCACTAAGATCTTTTAGTCTGAAAATAATCAATTAAATCAAATTTGATTTTAACTGATGACAATATTAACTAAGTCAATCACTATGAAATTAAAAGATTAAAAATTAAATCTGATAGATTTAAAAAAAATTTTGTTTTTAATCACATAATTTAGTGCTAAATGGATAATATTCTGAAGAATTTTTTATTTATAAAACTAAGTCCTATCATTCTGCAAAAATTAAATTTAAATATTTTTTATAAAGTTACTATTTTCATATTAAAAATAGTTTTTTAAAAATTACTTTGAAAACTTTAAGCATAAAGCAATAATTTATTAATTTAAAGTTTTAATAATAAACTATTTCATAAAAATGGTTAAATTAATAAAAAAATAATCTGAATTTATTCAGTACAAAATCCAATTTTAAACTTCTATAGAATAAATAAAGTTAAAAGTAAAATAAAAATAAAATACATCAAATATTACAAGCCACTATAGATTATTTGTGACTTTTTTTCTGATTCTTTCCCTGAAACTATATTACTGGCTAACAGGCTTTTTATTTTTTGTTGAATTAACAGAAAAGATCAGTTTTTATTTCATTTTCATTGTTTCTTCTCGGCACTAAAAAATGCAACAGCATAAAAGCTTTTACATATTATTTGAAGGGGTTGTTGGTACTTATGGCTTTAATCCATCCCCAATAATGGCATTGGTAAGGTTCATTTTCGATGGCTCCAAATTATTTTGAAGAAAATGAATTCATTTAAGTTAAGAATTAGTTCAAAGCAACTTTTTTTTTTTTCCTTTTTTTAAAACAACTCACAATTTGTGATTATGAACTAGGGAAGAGGACAGGGAAGAGGACAGGGAAAGCTTTCTTTGATGAAACAACTAAAGCCCTACAACTTCTTACTTTGAACCTCATCTGGTGTAATTCATTTCATCTCACTGACCTTCTCACAAATTTATATTGTTCAGTTTTCAAGAAAGCAAAGAACAGTTAGTTTGAAATGAAGGTGGTGGTGGTGGGGAAACACACACACAAAAAGAAGGTAAATTCTCTCATTTTTGGTGGAAATTTCTAGTTCAAAATAAAACAAAGTTACTTTCTGACACTTAGCTGAAAACTCACATATTTTTTTTTATTATGGGAAAATTGAGGTGCATACCTGGGATGCATGGATATGATTTTCTTGTGTCCTTTTGTGTCAGGGACGCAGGATGCATATCTATCAGCATCGCTGAAAATGGTTTGTCTATGAAACTCTACAGTTGAGGTGCAGAATATAACATCAATCAGCTAAGTGATAAATTTTATTTGTATTATATATATATATATATATATATGCTTGTGTGTAAACAGGGCAGTAGCTGATGTTAAAAAAATACCGGGCACAGAGAAAATTGCCCGGATTTATGAGTTGACAATGTGATGACGTCATCAGTGTCATCCGTTTCCAGAAACTATGATTTTTTCGGATTTTTTTGGCTATTCCAATGCAAATTAGGCACGGAACGTGAACAAAAGCAGGAAATCGGGTTTGGACTTTCTGAGTATAACCAGTCTTTTCTCCCAAAATTAATAAATAAACAAACAGATTTTGACTGCGTTCATTCGAATGTTTTCTTTGTGTTTCTTTCTTTCTTTCTTTCTTTCTTTGTGAATTGTTCAGTTTGATTTCTGACGAAGACATTTTTCTTTGCCCGGACTTTCACTATGATTGCACAAAATTGCTGTCTTTTCAGTAGTTTACTAGTAGAAAGGCATTTTTAGACAAGCAGGTTTTTCATCATAAAGTGTTCAATATCAAGATAGAGATAGAATATTAAAAGAATTAATGTGGAGAAGTTTATCACGTAGCTGAGCAGTGTTATTTCAGTAAACTTCAAAGTTTCGTGAAGGCATTATTGTGATATCTTCACTTTTCTTAAAAAAAACCCACCGAAGAGTGAAGATATCATGATATTTATGAAAACAATTCAAAAGAACACTTAAAAAAGAAACTGAAGACATAAGAAGCATAAAATTGCTTTAAGAATGTCAGAAAAAGATCAGAGAAAAGTTGTAAAATTTCAAGAACTTTGACTGCATTGATGTCTTTACTAAAAATACTACATTTAATTAAACATTACATGTAGAAAGATCTAATTTGAAGGAAGAAGTACATGAAAACTGATTTCTCAATAGTGCATTGGAAGACCTGATGGCTGAACAAGAGTTTAGGTGTTTGGAAATAGTTAAGCATTATGACAGACAATAGATTGAAACCCCCTTGATTATTATGTGTGAGGTGCACTTGAGTGAGAGATCAACAAAACTTCTTGTAACATCAAAGATAAACTAAAGGCAAGAATTATGGCAGCATTCACCAACTTAAACAAGAAGATCATCCAGAAGAGATGCAGGAAATTCTGAAGATGTCTGGAGGCCATGGTTGAAGCCAATGAGGATTTTATTGAATAGATTCACTCTTTAATATTTCAAGATCTTTTTGTATAATTTTGGTATATACATCTGTTAAAACGAGATATCAGTGTTATTTTAATATTTATGTAATTTAGACGACAATTTATTCATCGCACCCAGTAGAATGTCAATAAGCCCATATTAAGATGTAGAGTAATAGAATAATTTATTCGCATATATGGAATATTGTGTCAATCAACTCCATGGTTCTTTGGCTGAAATCTTTTGGATTTATTTATGAATAAAAAATCTTGTTACATTTCTTTTGAATGCTAAAAATAAAACCTAACAGCCCCAAACAAGTTATCATTATAACAATAGATGTTGAAAGCTGAAACTCAAAAGATGAACTACTATTAATATATATTAATAATTAATATTAATATTAATTAACTACTATTAATATATATTAAAACTGAAAATACAAACAACTGTTCATAAAAGTAGAGCAGAGAGATGACACTGATCAATACTCTCTCTCTCTCTTGTTCAACACTCTGCATCCAAGCGGAGAGAGACCCAGATAGGGCTTTGCCAAAGGGTAGAGTCTTGTCTGGGGTGAATAAACAAGAGCTTGACCCAGCTTTAAGTGGGGGTTACAGGATATTTTTGGTTTGGAATCCCCATTTTAATTGACCTTGTGTCACATCCACCTTGCTGGGGATGTGGTAAATACCTTGTTCATAATTACCTAAGTTACCTTGGCAATTCTGAAGAATTAATAGAGACAGAAATAGCGCTAATTTATTTTGTCCCCAGAAGAAAAGTCTATTAAGAATTAAGGTAGGAAGGTTCTACAATCAAACTTTATTTTGTGAAAATTTCATAAACTACCAAATTTATTTTTTCAATCATTTCACCCCAAATAAGGCAGAACTGCCACTGATGCTCAGGGGGTTATAGAAGAAGTGGGATGAGAAAGGGGAACAAGTTACAGGGGGAGTCAGGGAATGGATAAGAACAGGATGAGAATACGGGTGTGAAGAGGGATGCCTGAGAGTGGAGGGCAAAGAAAGAAGAATATGATACAAGAGTTGTCATGGAAAGGATGTGAGTCAAAAAGATAAGAGATGGCAATTGACTTTGCATTTAAATTCTTGGAGATTGTAGTTATCAAGGAAGCAAGTATACGAAAGGGAATTCCACAAGTGGGAAGTGTGTGCAAAGAAGCTACTAGAGTAGAAATTGCATTTACATTTGATTGGTTTCACTGTAAAAGGTGGGACCTAATTGCTAGTCTAGTATCTTGAGTAAATTCATGCAGAATTATAAAATGATTTTTATAACTGAAAAATGTAGTATGAATTATTTCAATGCTTGAAGAAAATTAGAATGATTATTGAGTTGTAATACTTAAAGTCTCAATTGTTCATTTGATTTACCTCATTCCCATAATGCATCTTGTTAGGGAATACCTCTTGATGCCAGGTGATTATTCATGCTTTGTAAGGCAATAAATATTTCTTGGTTTTGTTTGTTTGTTTGTTTCGAGGTTTAACAACCTATCAATCCTGATGGGATCATTTAAGGTCATAACCAATGATTTTTGCGTAAGGTTATTTTTACAACATTTTTATTCTTTGAGTATCAAGATTCATTGGGATTTGTTTTTTTATGAGCAGGGCCTCAAGTCCTATCCTTGTTATTTAACCCATAACTGGAGGGAGGGGACGGATTAATACCTTTCCCAAGGGTACCAGTGCTTAAGTGAATGCAGGGTATTCAACTGGAATTCGAAATCGGCTCACTGATTTCTCCTTCCGAGCTGATATCCACTGCACCACAACGCACATCCGTCACTATATGCTTACAGTACCTGGTACTCCCAAGCAGTCACTCATCTAAGTACTGACCAGGCTCAACATTGCTTAACTTTGGTGATTGAGTGAGAACCAGTGTATTCAATGTGATAGGTGATAAGCCTCTTGGTTTTGTACTGCTGAAACTAATTTGTCCATTGTTAACTTTAATTCCACTCATTTCAATTCACAGCTGCTTCTATGACAGGTTCGAATGACATCACAGTCTCAAAAATAGATTTATTAGTTACATAAACTATAGGAAATCATTGGTCAATTTGATATGTGAACAATGTAGAAATTAAAATTGTCATGGCATCTGTTTCTTCAAAGATATCTCATTTTCTTGGCATTTTAAAAGAAACTTTCCTGATTCTTTAACAATATGAATAACATATGTTACCCAAGTAAATTAATTACATGGAAAACCCCACAAGAAGTTGTTATCCTGACAACAAATCTTTCTTTGAGACTATGAAGCCATCCAAATCTGTCACTGAGAAGCTATAGTGGATTGAAATAAGTGGAATCATCTGTATTACTCTTGTGCTGTTTTCATGCCATTCTTATCTCATGCACCAATGAGATCAAGAATTGGAATGCAATGTGTGATAATCACTTGCTAGTTAGTAGAGAGCTTGGGCAAAAGTTTGCATTGTGACCCTTATGAGAGCAGTGATTGGTCTTTTCTTTAACCATTCATCTTCTTCATTTTATTCTGTGCTTGATTAGTTATATTTGTCTGGTTGATTATTCTAAATTCCAATATTTTCTCCAGTCTGCATTCTATGTGATCTTGAAAATTTGCCAAATACTTTTTCTTTTATATTTTTTTTCTCATCTGGGACATACCATTATTCTTTTTTTTCTCATTTGGAATATAGCATTTTTTACTCTCATCTGGGACATATCATTGTTTAATTTTTCTCATCTTGGACATATCATTACTCTTTTTTTCTCATCTGGAACATACCATTATTTTATTTTTTTAATCTGAAACATAACAATCCAAGAAACTGATTCTGCTGAATGAGGAAAGACCAATTGAAAAGATGAAATTTATGGGGTTAGAAAGCCAGTTTTAAAATGAAGGATCAGTACGTAGCAGAGGAAAGTAAGATAATTCACCATCCAAGACATTGTATGAATTGCAAAGATGGAGGATGAAGCAAAAACAAAATGTCTGATTATTATATAGCATGTCATTTCATTTGAGAGGTGAATATCACTTTCAAAAATATTTATATTCAAAAATTAATGATTATATATCTTAATCTGGAGTTTAATTAATCAAGAGAGTGCTTATTTTTCCAAAGTGGAAGTCTAACTTTGGAAATGGGTATTTCTTCTGGAATCTATAACCAAGAAGAAATGGATACAAAGCAAGAGTGCCAGTATAGAAGCCAAAATATTGTAATATAAGCAAAATTCAAAGATGAAGAAATTAGTTTGAATGAAGTAAAATACAATGAGAGCTGTGCTGTGTCTAAAAATAATTGTTCAGTCAAGTTATAACATGTGAAAGAGAAAAGAAAAAATAGCAACTAAGTAGAAAGGGGAAACCACACACAAACACACAAGTGCAAAACATTCCAAGTGTTTCATTTTTCATATACGTAAAAGTCACATCTAATCTATCTAAACCTATTTATAAATGGAACTTTGTCTGTGTGTCTGTTACCTATAGACTCCGAAACGGCGGAACCGATTTTCTTGAAAATTTACACAGTTGTACTATAAGCGTCTGCGAATCTTCTTAGCTAGGTTTTGTGTCGATGTATCCCCGATAAGTATCAAAAATCGATAATCGACAAAAATCGGATTATAGAAGGAGTGATCCGATTTTAATCAAATTTGATACGCTTATAGACAAAAACGTAAGAAATGATATTCAGAAGTTTCAAGGTTGAAGTTCTTACAATAGTGCAGAAAATTGATAATATATATATATAAAAGGCAAGATATATATAAAGACAATATACAACTACCCTTCTCTAGAACGGACTCCCACTACAACAGAAAAGAATAGATAAGCAACCCGCTATAGACTAAGTGGGTGTTGCCTGATTAGGTTGTTTGTCATATAGTAGTTTTGACCCCATGTACATGCTGTGGGACTATTCAAAATTAAAATGGCTGAAATATACTTAGCTTGACATATATCCCCCTCTAAAAAAGGCTTAAGAATTGCTGTAAAATTGGATGACAAGATTTAAATTTTAAGTTAAAAAAAAAAAAATCAAATGAGCCAATTAAAATTTTTTATAATACTGAAAGAACCCAAATCAATTTCAAAGGTTTAATATGTGGAAGTATAAAAGAAAAAAGAGAATGAAAGAAAAGAAAGAGAAAAAAAAACAAAAAGTAAACAGAAAAAAAGAAAGAAAATGCAAAGAAGAAAAAGTAAAAATAAAAGAAAAAAGTAAAAGAAAGAAAATAAAAAATAAAATGGAGAAAAAGAGAAAAGAAGAAAAAGAGAGATAAAAAAGAAAAACTTAAATAAGATGAGAGAAATTAAGTTAAATGAATTTCATCATATGTTTCTATAATGTTAATGTTTTTTTAAGTTTGTTCTGTTGAAACCGCCCCCCCCCCCCCCGCCTTCAACCTGAAATGAGAAAGGAAAGTAAAGTGCATTCTATCCAGATAGACTCAGTTGAGATGCTTTTTGTTTCTCTACTATTAAGGGAGGCCATTTCTTATATATCAATATCTTGTTTTGACAACCAACCACCAGAAAAAAAAAACGAGAAAGGAAAAACAGAATAAACTATGAGACAAAAAGAAAAGAAAAAAAAAACGAAATAAAACAACAAGAGATGACAAAAGAAAACAAAACAAGCAATGAGTCCTCGAAACAAGGAGTACTCGTCATTTTATTTAATCCCTTTATATTCCATTTGTAAGAAAGACGTTCTAATTACCATAATTTAGCTTCTTTTCAAGAACAACTACTTTGTGGAAGAGGTATATTGACCTTGACTTGTATAAAAATACCTAAGCTGTTAGCACATTGAATGAGTTTAAAGCACATAATTAGCAAAAAATTGCCGACCACGACCCTCGGAAATGCGACATATCTCCATAACATGCATTTCCTCCCTTTATTTCCTTGTAAAAACAACATTCAGTAACCCTTTACGTTGAGTGACTCTTGGACTTTGTATTGAGTGAAGAATGATGATGATGATAATATAAAAACAACTACATTAATAAATACAGACAAGACAAAACGAAAATACTTAATGTGCCTATTTCCCCATTCTTAACTATCACACGAACACCCCACCCCACCCCACAATCGAAATTCCTCCCCAACTCCCGCTCTTCTACTTCATTATAAAAGTAAACAATGTTTCTCAGCAGATGGTCAAGAAATTGGAGCAACTGCTCAAAAACAAAAACTAAAAACAGTAAGAACAAAGACCTCCACAACTACAAAGACCTCCACAACTTCAAAATCACAGAGCCTGGTAAACGGCTATGCAGTAACCATTACATTTAATCCATAGCTGGAGGGAGAAGTGACATATTATTACCTTTTACAAGGCTATTTATGCGTAAGTGAATGCAACGAATTCAGCTGGAAATCGAACTCGGCTCTCCGATTTCTCATTCTGAGCCGATATCTCCTGCACCACAGCACCTACAGGGCAAAACAAAAATACTGACATTCTTAACTATTATACAAACTCCCCACAATCGAAATTTCTTCCCAAATTCTGCTCCTCTTCTTCCACTTCCTCAGTCAAGATTCAAGAAAAGGAGCAACTACTCAAAAAAGAGAAATTAAAAAGCGATTTTTGGAGGTAAGAAATTTGAAACCTCTAAAAATCTATACTGGACTGTTACGAATTTATAGTAGATTGTGGTCACCAATTATAGTGGAGTATGCGTGCTTATATATTTAATTTGATCTTGTTAAGTTGACAGTCGACTATCTAAACTTATTTATAAATGGAAATGTGTCTGTGTGTGTCCGTTACCTATAGACTCCAAAACGGCTGAACTGATTTTATTGAAAATTTACAGTTGTACTATAAGCGTCTGCGAGTGTTCTTAGCTAGGTTTTGTGTCGAGGTACCCCGATAAATATCGAAAATCGAAAAAATCGGGTTATAGAAGGAGTGGTCCGATTTTAATCAAATTTGATACACTCATAGACAAAGACATAAGAAACGATATTCAGAAGTTTCAAGGTTGCAGTTCTTACAATAGTGCAGAAGATCGACAATATATATATATATATATATATATATATATATATATATATATAAAGGCAAGAGGTTTGTGTGTGTGTCTGTTTATCTGCCTTTATGTCTGTATTTTTTTTCAGCCATTTTATTTTAGTTTTTGCTTCGGGTTTGGCTCTAAGTAGGTATAATTGTAGTTCTTAGTCTCAGCCATGATGCCATTTACTCAGAGGACTTATTTAGCCTTCAAAATTTAGTTTATGACGAAAAAAATCTTATTTGATATCGATACCAGGAAATCAAAATTTGACTTACATCCGTTGATTTTTCTTTCAATCTACGGTTTCGCTTTAACTAGAAACAACTATTGCTTTTTAGTCTTTCGTGCCAACGTCAAAAGAGTCTGAGCTCCAGGACCATCGATTAGTTTTAAAGCTTTCATTACACCCGAGCAACACCGGGCTATACTGCTAGTAAGAGATGTGTGAAAATAAGAACAACCTAGGTAGCGTATAAAAATAATAAGTTATATAAACATTAAATAATTCTATATTATACAAAATTATACTAATGTTCATATGTTTGCTACAAGGCTGGTAAGAAGAGTTTATAATAGTCCTGTTCAAAAGAAAAACAAGTTGAATGTATGAAAGCATTAATGACGATAAGAGAATATGTAGGAGCGCGGTTATAATTGAAGTCGAGATGTCTTTGATGTGACTGTTCAGTTAAATATTCGTTTAATTGTGTCGTCTTCGTTGTGCACATCTTTTACGAAATGTTCTTTGAAGAAGGAGCGGCACAGAACGCATCGCGAGAGAGAGAGAGAGAGAACTGCAAGTCGCCTGGACTTGGGTCCAGGGTACGGCTAAAAGGCCCTCGGAAGAGAGAGAAAAATCATGCGTACGTACTTATATATTTTTGGAAGACAAAAATGGATCACTTTCCAATATATTTTTCTATTCTCTAATTAGTATTGTTACGAAGATGCATTATAATAATAATAATAATAACAATAATAATAATAATAACAATAACAATAATAATAATAATAATAATAACAATAACAATAATAATAATAACAATAATAATAATAATAATAATTTCGTCTAAGAATAAGTAGTAAGGGATTCTATTGAGTCCTACGTGTTATTCCAAAAGAGTTTTAATTTATGTAGTAGTCGCAAAAATTAGGAAATTAGAAATAGAACATTTGGAAGTTATTAGAATGATCGAGAAAATTCCAGTAAAATCGAGAGAATTCGAAAGGTTCTAGAAATATGCAAATTAGGTGTTAACTTCTATAAAAATAGGTTTTTGGTCAGTGAGTAGTTAGTTGTTACCAAGGTTCGCTTGTTTATAACAACTGGATGGAGCAGGGGTCTATACCTCGACGCTTCACCAGGGGTGTGATCAAGTTGCTTCACAAGAGCAAGAGCGGTGGGGGTGGCATAGATAATTATCGGCCTTTAACGATGTTAAATACTGACTTAAAGATTTTTGCCAAGGTCTTGGCCCGCCGTTTGCAGGCTGTCCTCCCTAGTCTGATTGGCCCCTAGCAGACTTGTGCTGTGAAGGGCAGGACTATTCAGAACAACCTTCATTTGGTACGCCTGACCATCGAGAAAATCGACACTGAAGCCGCGCTGATCAATTTGGATCAGTCCAAGGCATTCGATAGGGTTGACCATCGGTTTTTGGAGTCTGTCCTTTCCGCCGCCGGTTTCGGGCCGTACTTTCGCTCCTGGATACGACTGCTGTATGAGTCCCCCGGTGCGCTGGTGGAAGTGAATGGGGTAAGATCGAAGCCCTTCACATTATCTCGCTCCATTCGTCAAGGTTGTCCACTTTCGCCTTTGCTCTACGTTCTTGCCTTGGAGCCTTTCCTACGCAAGTTAAAGGTGAATCCGGTCCTTCGCGGAATTCCCGTACCTGGTGCTACCACCTCGGCCAGGTACTCCGCCTATGCTGACGACATTTCGGTTTTTGTGTCGAGCAAAGCCGAGATTGACGAAGTTAGCAAAGAAATCAGATGTTATGAGACGGTGACAGGGGCCAAGATCAATCGCGATAAGTCTGTCGGCTTGCGATTGGGTGCGTGGAAGGGATTTTCTCTTCCCGGACCTTTCCTCTGGAGGGACGGGCCGATCAAGATCCTCGGCGTCTTCTTCGGTCGCAATCTCCAGTTGGAAATGAATTGGTCGGAGGTTCGAGAGAAGGCCGAGTGTGCAGTTAGACTGTGGACTCGGAGGAAGCTCTTGTTCTCCTTCCTTTGGGGAGAAGGCAAGGCTCCCAAGGTGCGTCGCGAGATCTGTTGCCTTCATCCTTCTGAGGGCGGTCTGGGCATGCCTAGCGTTGAGATTTGTCAACATACGCTTCGCATTAGATTCCTGGATCAAATGTGTATGCTAGCGGATGAGAATGGCGCCCTTGTCAAAGAGGACGCACATAAACACTTTCCATCCTTGAGAAGTGTGCACTTGTCGGAGGAAGAGGCCGGCCGTACTACTCGTGGCGAGTGCTCCTTCTATAAAGAATGTCGTTTGGCTCTCCAGTTTCTCTTACGGGCTACGGATGGCCTCTCCAACGCCCAAGCGTTGTCTCTTAGGGCATTATATCGGGTGTTAGTTAGCGGGGGGCCGTTCAAGATGGACTAATAGGCGAGCTCGGGCTTACGAAGCAGGAGGCTCGCTCCATATGGCCTTGGGCGCCCGGGTTGAAATGTCTCACTAACGATGAGGCATCACTCATCTGGCTGATGATTCGAAAGGCTCTCTGGGTAGGCAAGAAGCTTCATGTAGCGAGCCTAACACCGAAATCAACCTGCGTGCGTTGTGGGCTGTCGGCGGAATTCGTCGATCATGCCTTCTTCCACTGCAGTGTTGTAGCTCCGTTATGTAAGTTTCTTGAAGATCTCATGGTTCGTATGCTGCGTGGAAAGTTCTTTGTCCTTGAGGCTAGTTCTGTTTATAGCAATGTCGTACCTCCGTTATCTAGGGCTGAGCACTATGTGCTCTTTTGCTTACTAGGTGTTATGCGAGTCGTGATTTGGACGACGCGACAGAAGGAATTCTATGGTGATGAGAAGTTTACCTCTTCCCGACTGATCTTGTTCTTTAAGCATCAGCTTAATGTCAAGATCAGGACGGAAAGGAAACGACTCACTCCATCTGAATTTGGCAAAAGGTGGGTGAGTCTTGCGCGTTTCTGTCGAGTGAAAGGTGCTGACCTGGAGTGGTTGTTTGATGCTGGTTAGGCATCAGGATATTGGGTGTGCTGGGCGGAACATGTACATCCCTTCCCTGTTAGGTTAGAGTAGGAAGTGTTTGATTTTCTGTTTTTCTCGTTAAAGTTAACTTAGTTAGTTATGATTGTTCATTGGCCACGTTTTTCTTTTTGGCCCCAGTTTTAATTTCGTTTAATCCCCCACCCCTTCCCTCTTTAGGTGTTCAGGAATGTTAGTTCTCCGGTGGATGCGTGGCGTCTTTCGTTATTTTTCAAGTGTGCTTTTCGTTTTTGTTATGGTGTTTAAATGTGTGAGTGATTGTGTGAGTATTTGCTGAGCGGATAAGTGGTATTATTATATTTATAAAGCCACGCATTATTTTTTCGTCCGGGGAACTGATTTTGCTGTCACAATATTAGAGTAGTGGGGGGCTTTTATTACTAATACAATTTTATTTAGTTTCTTGTAAATATCGTATATTCATTGTATAAAATCATTGGGGAATTTTAAGCTCATGCCCTCCACTGAAAGTTGTACATATGGGAGTTAAGTAGGACTACATAGAGAACCTGAGGTATTATGGTGAACGTGGTAAGAATGGTAAGTAAAAATGTGGTATTGTGGTGTAAGGTTTATTGTAAGTGTGTCAGGGTCGACGAAAGTGAATAGCTAAGTTAAGTTAGGACAGATGAAGACCAGCCTTCCCCATCCCCAATTTCGGCCATGTGCCACATTTTTTGTATTTTATACAAAAATAAATAATGTTGTTACCAAGGTTTGCTGACGTTAACAACTCCGGCTTTGATTCAAGGATTTATATCCAGCCGAAAGAATCCCTAAGAAGTCGTCGACCAACTAAAACCTGAAAAAGCTGTAAAAAAGATTTGCTGGCATTATCAACTCCGGCTCTGATTCACGGATTTGCATCCAGCCGAAAGAATCTCATAGAAAAGTCTGACCAACTAAAACCTAGAAGAGAACCTCATGGAACTACATGGGTAAATACATATTTTTGACTCTTTCATTGACCAAACTAATAATTATTCTCTATAGACACATTTAAGGATTTCCAACAAGTATAGCACTTAACTTCCTCGCCAACTTAACTGGGTAAAGATATTTGACACCTTACCTTCCCCTTCTCTTCTCGTAACACTTCTCCTGTCAGTAGTAAACTCTACGTTTCTGTCTCGAATGCAAAAACTGTATATTTGTAAATATTTCTATTTAATGGTTTTGTAAATTAAATATTTGTCTGTGAATTATCTCTGAGTTTTGATCAATCATTTTTTTTCGTTTGTTACACATAACAATATATCTTTTAAATTGGTTTTCAACCGGAAGATCTGTGCAGAATCATGTGCAGATACTCAAATATGTCATTCTGTTTTAAGTCGTTAATGAGAAACAGTACTTATTTTTGTAAAAAAAAAATATCTATATATGAAAATGGCACAAGGCCGAAAAACTAGATAATATGTTGGTTTCACTGATCGTGTCATTTAAATTTAGCTCAAAGCATTTACACACCCAGCCATTGTTTATCTTACCATAACATCGTATTTATTCTGAATCTTCTATCACCAAAAAGTCAAATTTTCTCTTAAAAAATAGCTAAAAACGAAAAAGTAACTCATATTTCAATTATTTCATGTTAGGGAGGAGAAATAAAACAAAATTAATAAAATAAAATAAAATTTTTAAAAAAATTCCTCTACTGATTTTCAACCAAATATAATTACCAAAAACTTGTCAATAGATGAACCCCAGCACCCACGCGTTTTTCTACCACATTAGACTTTAAGTTAATGGGTCGAAAATAGTGTGGAAAAAAAAAATAAGCAAAATAATAATAAAAATAAGCGAAATGTTCCTACATTACTAGAGAACGTTTTACCCTCTATATACTATCTAATGGGTGAGGAAGAAACGGGAATATAGAAAACTTAAAAAAATTAAAAACTACCAATTTGTTTACAAACTTTCCTGAGATTAAACCAGCTAATAAATAACACTAGCTTTTTTTAAAGACCTGTCAGCCCAGACCGAATTTTCTCAAAAGTGCAAAATCTTTTTTTCATAACCAGTCATCTTAAGAAGCTCGACTCACATTCGTACCATATTCACCTATATTTCGTAATAAAAAAAAGTCCAAAGTTTAAAGTTATTTTCTGTCTCCTCTCTCTCATTCACACACATATGCAGCTGATTAAAGTAGTTGACTAAATGCCGGGGAAGCGGACGAATTAACTGCATCCATTCGTGTCAACAACTTAAATATAGAAACGCACCTAGTTTCTTAATCAATCGACCGACGTTACTACAAACAAACAGAACAGGCGTCCAAGGCAAGAAACTATCCTTCCTTGAAGCATAATGAACTATGCAATCTTCAACAGATTTGTACAATGGACGTACACTCACAATGAAAGTTGTTTTTTATAACCACCTCGAAATCACTGCAATGTACGCATTTTGGTAAAACGACGGTGCTTTGATTAAGTAAAATGTGTTGGTTACTGCATAGTCTTTTACCAGGCTCTGTGATCTTGAATCTTTGGAGTTGTAGTGAACAGGAAGTTATCTCAGCATTGTTTCCACAAAAGAATGACCGTCACTCGGCACTTGATGGAGGCTTGCAGGGACAGTCAGAAACCCGATAATAAACTCAAAGATAAAGTACTTAGTACTACTAACTATACTAATCAATTTCTCTAAAAAAAATTTAAAAAAAGAAGAAAAAATATTTCTCAAAAGGAACTTTTTATGCTTGGATGATAAATTTAAAGACCTGTGGAATCCACCTTGCAAAGTTTAATTTAAAAAGCAATTACGACAATTTACATAACGCACTTGTCGTGAGTCCTGATAAAAAAATTACATTAGCATAAAACCTACTTCAGAACGATAACATATTTCTTTAGCAAAGACGCTGGATTGAAACACGGAAAGTTGGAAGCTCGCGGTAGTCTTCTTCGCTGATTGGTTAAGCGAAGGCACGTGAGAACATGTTTAGATTAATTTTCCGCCCAAAATTTCAACCTTCGTTTTGATCCACCTGACTTGCATAAAAGGAGGAAAACTACGACTCTAAATCCTCAGTGAGGATTCGAACGTCAACCGAGTGCCACTGAAATCAACGCAACTATGACTAGTTGGATTTTGCCAAGTTAAGTAACTCTTCTTAACATATAGTCAAAAAATTGAAACACACTCACTCACTCACTACTGTGGGGTTTCATACATTGACACACACACACACACACACGCATGGTCACTCGGTGTCCACGTGATGACTTGTTTTCCCGCCAAAACGATGCTAATAAAAGCGAAGAACATCATGTGGTAGTCAGTTAGGATTTCGTCCCGGGACAAGAGCAAACATGTCTCCCTAACTGACACAAACACACGCGCACTAATTGCGGGTAGCAATTAGTGGCGCAAATTTCTTTTATTTTTCTTCTCCGACATTAACACTATGCACATTAACTTTCATTCAAACTGGACCTTACATAAAATAACTTTCTACACATAAATTCACAATTCTCCCAACCTTCGTCAGTAGAAATCCACAGACTACTACATTCGCATGTAAGTCTCTCTCTCTCGCTACTCAACGCACACACAGACACAGAACTTTGTCTTCTGTCTGACTTTCTTCATCAAGGATTTGAACTTTGAACTCTTTACGGTAATCTTAACAATTGTTACAAACCTTTCTTTCAGCTAGAGTAAAAACTTTATACATCTTATTTTGTTTCTACGAACAGACGAAGGGGAAGGACTCTTTCCTTTTCACTTTCTCATGCATGCTCTCTCAACCCCATGTAACCTTTGTCAATACATTGTTTTTCTGGTTACTTTCGCCTTTTTGTTCTTTCTTAAATCCTGCTTTAAATCATGACCCCATGTTACGTCGAGTCGACTCGCAAACATAAATTAGTAAATGGACGCCCTTCGTCCACTACACTACTCAAAGGAAGAATCATTTAACATTTTCTACACACAACTTTGTGAACACTTTCAAGCAACCTTTTTTCGACAAACTGTTTCGTGTTCTTGCTTTTTTATTGAACATATAAAAAGGAGAGATAATTTATTCTTACATCAATTCATGAACAATTATTTTTAAAGTCACTTACTTTTTTCTCTAATCACTCTCTCAGCTTATAATTTCTACTTCATATTTTGGACATGAATTTGTTTTGTTTTTACCAAAATCTGGAATTTTCTTTGTTTATTATTTATCTGTGTGTTCGTTGTTATTCACCTAAGCTATACAATTTAAATTAGTGCGATATAAGGCCGTGTCCCACTACAGACCATTTTTATTATCCTCTTAGTCTTATAAACAAACGCACCAAGTCATTCAAAAGTTTTAAATACTTCTAATTATAGAACACTCTTTCTTGTATCATACATTTCACATGCTTTAAGTAGAGATTCATTCAGCAGTCATTATCTAATCTAAACTTATTTATAAATGGAACTCTGTGTGTGTGTATCCGTTACCTATAAACTCCGAAACGGCTGAACCGATTTTATTGAAAATTGTACACAATTGTATTATAAGCGTCTGCGAGTGTTCTTAGCTAGGTTTTTTGTCGAGGTATCCCCGATAAATATCGAAAATCGATAATAGAAAAAATCGGGTTATAAAAAGAGTGGTCCGATTTTAATCAAATTTGATACACTAATAGACAAAGACATAAGAAACGATATTCAGAAGTTTCAAAGTTGCAGTTCTTACAATAGTGCAGAAAATCGACTATATATATATATATATATATATATATAAAAGGCAAGATATTTGTGTGTGTGTCTGTTTATCTGCCTTTATGTCTGTATTTTTTTTTTTCAGCCCTTTTATTTTAGTTTTTTCTTCGGTTTTGGCTCTAAGTAGGTATAATTGTAGTTCTTAGTCTCAACCATGATACCATTTACTCAGAGGACTTATTTAGCCTTCAAAATTCAGTTTTACGACGAAAAAACCTATTTGATATCGATACCAGGAAATCAAAATTTGACTTACATCCATTCATTTTTGTTTCAGTCTACGGTTTCGCTTTAACTGGAAACAACTATTGCTTTTTAGTCTTTCGTGTCAACGTCCAAAGAGTCTGAGCTTCAGGACCATGGATTAGTTTTAAAGCTTTCATTACACCCTAGCAACGCCGGGCTATACAGCTAGTTTCGATTAAACTTACAAGAATAATTAAAAAAAAAATAATGCAAAAAGGTATATATAATTATTTTTTTAATTATACGTCAGTCAGTCAGTTAAGTGCCATACGTGATACACGCTTGGGTGATCATGTCTCGAAAGAGACATGACTGACTAGGTAGAAGATTATCCCGCAGTAGGTTGCCATTACTATCTGCGGTAGACTGGTTGCCAGCCAAGGCTACAGAACCCAATCTGTCCTGCCATTTGACTCATAGTTGGAGAGAGAAGAGGTAGATTATATTGCATTATTAAGTATAATTAGTGAGCGCTCAGTTTATTACTTCATGACAACAGAAAACAGAGCCCCCACTTTATGCCCAATAGAAGTTTTAATTATATTTCCAACTATTATATTCAGTTAGTCAGTTAAGTGCCATGGGTGATACACGCTTGGGTGATCATGCCTCAAAAGAGACATGACTGACTGGGCAGAAGATTATCCAGCAGTAGGTTGCCATTACTATCTGCGGTAGACTGGTTGCCAGCCAAGGCTATAAAACCCAATCTGTCCTATTATTTAACTTCTAACTGGAGGGAAGATAGGAATTAATACTTTTCTTAAGGGTATTTGCGCATAAATAAATGCAAGGAATTCAACTGAAATTCAAACTCGCTTCCTCGATTTGTCGTTCCGAGCCGATATCAACTGCACCACAAACGCACATTAAGTACCTTCGCTTAAAAATGAGCATGTAAGATGAAAAAATGCTCAAATCTAAAAAAGAAGAATATTATCTTAACTTTTAAGATTACAGGGTAGTTGGTTACGTGTTTTTATATAAAAAGGCGTTCACGTTAGATTCATCAAGTAGTTGTCACAGTTATGTATTCCTTAGAAAAAATTGTTAATACCTTATAAAAGATCAACTGCCGTGTTAAAAAGGCATTTCTGCGATATTTTAAACTAAAAACAAAAACAAAAAATTGTTTCCAATCGGATTAATTAAACCTTAAATCAGATAATCATCTTCAAAAAATGTTTAAGAAAAGTATATTTTATTTTTGAAACAAAGTCTGGAGCCCACTCTCTGAATTTCAAAGAATGTACCTGAAATTGAAGCTTGCGTGTCTTTTACAGAACCAATTTGCTAGTTCTCTTCAGATCAGAGGGACTTTCTCTTCCTCAACGGTTTTACGATATATTCAATAGCAACAATGGTAAAAATTGTCCGTTACAGAATAAATCTTTCTTTCACATTTAAGCTCTTTTTGTCTAATGGTAGTAATCTTAAGGGTAGTAAATACTGCTGCCACATATGGTCTGGTGCTCTTGTTGTATATCTAGAGATTATTGATAAAATCCAAAGAGAGATCATCAGTATTATTGATCCTGACCTGGATTCTCTACTTCACTTATTTTTTCATCGCTGTAATGTAGCCTCCTTGTGCTCCTTCCACAAAGACTTTTTCGGGTGAATTCTTCGTTATGGTACCTAAACTTTATGAATTTAAGCACAGTACTAGATTGGTGCGTTGTGGTGCATTGGATATCGGCTCAGAACGAGAAATCGGAGAGCCGAGTTCGAATTCCAGCTGAATTCATTGCATTCACTTACGCGCAAATACCCTTGGGAAAGGTATTAATCCGCCTATTCCTCTCAGTTATGGGTTAAATAACAGGGCAGACTGGGTTCTATAGCCTTGGTCGGCAACCAGTCTACCGCAGAAAGCAATGGCAACCTACTGCGGGATAATCTTCTGCCCGGTCAGTCATGTCTCTGTCGAGACATGATCGCCTAAGCGTGTATCACGTATGGCACTCATGACTGACTGACTCGATTGGTGAGTTCGAATTTCAATTGAATTCGTTGCATTCACTTACACACAAACACCTTTAGGAAAGGTATGAATTCATCTCTTCTCCCTCCAGCTATGGGTTAAATAACTGCAAGAAAATCTTATGCCCAGTCACTTATGATATATTCAATAGCAACAATGGTAAAAATTGTCCATTACAGAATAAATCTTTCTTTCATATTTAAGCTCTTTTTGTCTAATGGTAGTAATCTTAGGGGTAGTAAATACTGCTGCCACATATGGCCTGGTGCTCTTGTTGTATATCTAGAGATTATTGATAAAATCCAAAGAATGATCATCAGTATTATTGATCCTGACCTGATCGCCTAAGCGTGTATCACGTATGGCTCTTAACTGATTAGATTGGCGGTAAGGTTTCGTCAGTTCAGTTGAATTGACTTGATGTAACCGTATTTTCTTGGTTAACAGTTTATTTTATTGCAGTTTTTGCTTGTAGATATCTCTTTCGGCTTCTTGCTTTCAAGGCAACTTTGAAGTTCAAAAATTTAAATTTAGAATCAATTCTTATCGCCAGATCCAGATATCCCGTGACTATTTAGAGTCTTAGGGGCACCACATTTACTGCAGCCGCAGTAGAAATGGTGTTTCTTTGGGCACGATAGCCTGACGGAGCCAAACCCTCTCCAGGATGGTTTGAATTCAGAGTTTTCCTTCTTCTAGGCTGGTTGCCACTCATGGCTATAGAACCCAATCTGTCCTGCCATTTACCCATAACTGGAGCGGGGAGAAGAAGAAATGGATTCATACCTTTCCCAAGGTTATTAGTACGTAAGGGAATGTAATGGATTCAACTGAAATCGATATTTGGAATAGATAGATCTTTAATTGGAGTAGATAGATCTATCTATCGCCCGGTTCACACTCCACCCATGTCTATTGAACAGGTTAAGAGGCTCATCCCTTGTTCCCTGTTTAGGACGTGGTTTCCGGCTTTCTCTTTTCCAATCTTCTCACTTTGTTTTCTTGTTTTGTTTTTTTTTCAATTGGAGTAGATAGATCTATCTATCGCCTGGTTCACACTCCACCCATGTCTATTGAACAGGTTAAGAGGCTCATCCCTTGTTCCCTGTTTAAGATATGGTTTCCGGCTTTCTCTTTTCCGATCGTTTCACTATTACGTAGACCCCTGCACATCAGTGGCGTTACCGCCTTGCTCGAGGTGATACGATTAAAAAAAAAATTATTATCTTCTTAATTCTTGTTATTTTGTTATGATTGTAAAATTATTTCTGATACTGAGAGAGAGAGAGAGAGAGAGAGCGAAAGAGAAGGAGAAGAAATAACAATTGAATATTTTTTTTTCTTTTTTCTTCGCCCACTAGAAGCTAAGTGAAGGATATTCTAAGAGACCACCTAAGAAAAATAAAGTTTTTGTTATGACTCTTGAGTGCTGACTACAAATTCGGATAAAGATTCTTGTCACAAAATTGAAATGGCCATTATCACAGAAAGTGAGTTTCTCGGTTATTGAAAAATTTAACAACGTTGATAACTAAGAGAGAAACATACGGTTTTCTTTTCAACTGAAGTTAGGTGATTTTTTTTTAAGACGATTGAAATGATACAGATTGGTGCAGCGGATTTCGATGACTTTCGACCCAGACCGGCTTTGTGATCAATCGAACGCAACATGGTCAGAGCCTGGTTTGGAACGAAGTGATTGACTATCACGCGGAGATTTTGGGCGTTGACGCAAAGAACTAGTGGGGGTGGGGGGCTCACATTATCATCTCTTCTTAATAGTATTTTGTTTTCATACTATCTTAGATAGGAAGTGCATTGTGGAGCGGTGAATATAGGCGAGCCGAGTTCGAATTTTAGTTGAACTCGTTGCATTCACATACGTGCAAATACCCTTGGGGAAAGGAATGAATCTGTCGATTCTCCCTCCAGCTATGGGTTAAATAGGATAGATTAGGTTCTGTAGCCTTGGTTGGCAACCAGTCTACCGCAATAATTAATGGCAACATACTCAGGAAAAATCTTCTGCCCAGTCAGTCATGTCTCTTTCGAGACATGTTCGCCCAAGCATGGATCACGTATGGCATTTAACCGACTGACTATCTTAACACCTTTGCATTTTAGTGGCTTTATTTCAATGTTTGGGGTGAAATGATTAAGAAAAAGAAAAGATGGAAACTCTCTGTCCTATGTGGTGAGAAAACTGCAGAGTTCCCAAGTGAACACGTGCCCCGGTTAGCATAATATTATGTAAAACTGATTTTTTTTCTTTTAAGACAATATGTGTAAACTTATTTTCGTTGTTGCCGTATAAATATCAATTTAAGATAAAATTGTGGTGTATCTTGTCAAACGGAACTTTTCAGGTGTGAAACGATTGTTATAACTTTAAACTTTAGAGAACCAAAACACGCAAGCCACAGATTAGATCGTTACGGATATAAACGCATTTGATGGGATTTTATATGTTCCTGAATTTGACCCGCTAACAATTTTTGGTGAACTCGCGTAAGTTCAGAGGAAAAATAAGACATAGAATTTGAACAAAGAAATAGTAGCTAATATAATGACAGGACATTTTATAATAGAAAAATATGAGAAATCAAATGAAGTGTGAAAAGTTCAAAGATACCTTTAGTGTCTGTAGTTGATTACGCATATTTTTCAGAAGCAAAAAGAATACGTCTTTTCGCTATGAAAAGTTACCGAGAAAAAGAGCAATTCTTTTAAATCTCGTGCTTCCTGTGATTACCATCCGGGGTTGTAATCCAAAATACTCATTTCTGGTTGAAGAAGATTCTCTAATGAAATCTTATTTTTTTTGTCTGTTTCTAAATGTGACCAATATTCAGTGCGACCACTTTTTGATGTCGTTGGAAGTATTGGAATTTTAGGTGAGGGAATGTTGTCTGTTGGTGTTTGCGTGATTTATTTCGATGTAAGCAGGCTTTAAATGATCAGTTGATACAGTGACTTTTTCTTTTTTTGAGTGGTAAAATATTTTTCATGTTGTTCCAACACTTTATGTGAGCCTGAATAATTTGGAAATAATGGTTTCTTAGCCATGTCATTCCAGAGAAAAATATACTTGCAGTTATGTATATCTGCAGATATAAAAAATGTTTGGTCACTGTGGGTGTAAAAGATCACCTATTCATTTTGTCTTTTAGTTTGTTGACGAAGTCCATAGATGGGGGTCGACATTTTGTCTACCTCAAAGGATTGACTAGGTAATGTCAGTGGGGTTCCAAAAACCATGTCTGCTGATGTGCAGTGTAGGTCTTCTTTTAAAGTATTTCGTACTGATAGGAGGGTAATAAGTAGATTGTCATTATCTACTCAGTTTTAAGGGTCAATCTTTGTGACTAGTGCAGTTTTTAGCTGTCTGTAGAATCTTTCAACAATTCCATTGGCACAATGATGGTATGCAGTAGTTCAGGTATGTTTGATTTATGCTTACGGCATATCACGTTGAATACACCGCAGTTAAGCAATGTGAGCCTGGTCAGTACTTAGACGGGTGACCTTTTGGAAATACCAGACGCTGTAAGCGTTCAGGGACGGATGTGCGTTGTGGTCCAGTGGATGTCGGCTTGGAAAGAGAAATCGGTGAGCTGAGTTCGAATTCCAGTTGAGTACCTTGCATTCACTTAAGAACTGGTACCATTGGGAAAGGTATTAATCCATTACTTCCCTCCAGTTATGGGTTAAATAACAGGATGGGTCCTGGAGGCAACCCATCCAGTGTTGGTGCCACAATAAAAACACTCTTGGTAGCCCTGGCGAAGCATCAAGTATTCAGCTATTTGACAAGATTATGAATTTCGCTATAAACTGCGCCAGGGTTGCAAATGCACAGGGAATACTGGAGGGGTGTAGTGAGTTCTATCTCGGCCGAGGCCACAGGACGACAACGATGTTTGAATTCGAGTTAGCCGATAAATTCCCATGGATTGAAACTGATCCTCTGCAAGTAGTAGTTACAGATAGTACTCCAAATGTACTGATCCAGTTGTGCAGTACAACTTTTGCGATAGTCTTTGCGGAGGTATTTGGATTAGGAAAAGCGGCATGCCATCGACAAAGTCGATCCCCTAGGGTTAGCATATAAGTGAAACCGTTTGAATTTGGGAGGGCCCAACAATGTTTATGTGCAAATGTATAAACCTAACGTCGGGTCTCTGGAATTTAGTAATGGGCGATGTTGCATATTTTTCAACTTTGTGTCTTTGACACTGAATGCATTGCTGCGCCAAAGTTTTTTTTTCCTACCAATGGACATGTTCGTCCATACAAATTGATCTGTTATCGCTTTGAAATTGTAGTGAAATATCTCCCTTTACTTGCAAAAGTGTAGAATCTCTTTTTGTTCTTCTGTGATATTCTAGTAACCTAAACTTTCCGTATTTATTGAGGATATGGAAGTACGGGGAAAGTGTGTCTGCAACAATATTTTCTTCACCTTTTATTTATTTTAGGTCCGAAATAAATTGTGAAATGTAGTCGAGATGTCCCGTGTCACATTGCAAATATTATTTCAGCTTACTGTAGAGGGCACAAGTGAATGGTTTATGATCAGTAAATACTGTGTATTCACGCCCGTCTAAAATAACGAAACTGTCGAATAGCTAAATAGTCAGGGAGAAGTTCCCTCGAAAATTTTCTGTATTTCATCTGTGAGGAGTTCAGCTTGAGGGAGAAGAAGTATACATATTTGTTTTCTCAGTTAATATTTTGCTGTAAAACAGTATCAGCTGCGTTCGATGAGGCATTGTGGTGATACTGACTGAGCAAAAGTGATGGACCGGATGTTTGCACTCATGACCAAAAAGCAAATGACCAAAACTAGTCGGTGCGCAGCCGGATCGGATCGACGCAGATGTTCCGGTTGAAAACTAAAAATTAATTAAATATTAAATTTCCAGTTCGTGAGCCTACGCGAATTTTAATTATCGGCCAATGGGAAGCCCAGAATCAAATACAAGTGTGAATTCCCAAATGATTTGCTGCGATCCAAAAAGAAGATATAAAAAGCCGATACAGAAAGCATCGCCAGACAGACAGACCGACCCACACAGACTGACTCAAGAGAGACGAGAGTAATTAATATCTCCCTTGACCAAGTCAACCGGCTTACTAGGCTCGCCTCCCTTACCTATCTTTTCCTTCTTCACTGTCTCTCATAACTATTTACTGACCTAAGGAGCGGATACATCAAAGACATTCCTTACTTACAACGCTCCCACATACCTAAGTATTAATTCTCTTTCAGCATTTTATTGCCCTGAACATTTAATGTCCGTTGGACCCATATGTAAAGGATTACTTTAATTGTAAAAACCTTAATTGATATGTGTATATATAAAATGTTATTTCTCAACTCAATTTGCTTTTCATGATTTATAATCTTTATGACTTATAGTGGGCTATCTACAACGAGGCCAAATTCCGTTAATCTGCAACAATATATATCTACCCTTCAAAAGAACGAACCCCCACTATAAACTGGTGAACTTGACGTTCAGAAGGTTGCGTGTTCGGATCACGTGGGAATAACCCACTATAACATCAGTTGTTTAAGATAGCAATGAGTTTTATAATCACTGAGGTAAAATTCCCGAAGGCTTTTTTGGCTTCATGAAAAGTGTTTAAAGCAGGACCTTGAACTAAAACTTTTGCATTCTTTTTCTGAGTTCTTTTTTAATATATCTGTCAATGGGGGCTAATTTTGATGAACAGTGTGACAAAAATCTTCGATAGTAATTTATCATACTTTGAAATTGATGAGTTGATGCTGGTTGTGGGAAATTTTTTTATAACAACTATCTTCTCAGGTAGAGGTGATATTCCAGTTTAGTCCATTGTGTGTCCTAACAATGGCAGTTTTTTTTTCACCATGAGTGCATTTATCGACGTTAATTTCCAGTCCAACATGCTGCAGGCGTTCAAAAACAAGTTGTAGATGTTCCATGTGTTCGTCCATATTTCAGCTTACTATTATTACACCGTAGATGTCTGCGAAAATGAAAGATAAACCTCTTAATACTTCGTCTATCAACCTTTAAAAAATTGGGCTGCGTTTCTTAAACCAAACGGCATTTTAATAAATTCGAATAAACTGAATGAGGTGGTGATAGCAGTATTTGCTATATCTCTTTCTTTGACAGGGATTTGGTAGTATGCCTTGATTAAGTCCAGTCTGGTAAAAATTTGCACACCCTGTACTTTCTCCACGAAAGGGATAGGATAGCAATTTCGAACTGTCGACACATTTAGTCGTCGGAAATCGTCACACGGACGCCAGACAGAAGAATCTGCTTTCAGCACCATGTGCAACGGGGATAACCATGAGCTCTTGGAAGATGGAATTATTTCTAACTGCAGCATGGACTGAAATTCTTACTTTGCCATCTTCTGTTTTGCCGGGATGAGTCTCTGCAGAGTAGAATGGGTCGGATACCAAAATTTAACGTAAGTGATTTTCCATCATATGTGTTAATTTTTGTACCGCTATGTGCTTGGGGCTTATACAGTGCTGGTGTTATATTATTTTCCGTTGTTGGGGGGGGGATAACGCTAATTTCGGCGCACGTGTTGACTAAAACTTCATATCCATGACACTAGCCACTAATGTAAAATAGATGACTTCGAATATTCGGACGCAGTTATCGTCGTTAATATTCGAAATAGGCGTTTCTCTGATTCGGTGGTATTAAATTTGTGATGATACCACTATATTCTGGTGCTGCGTACGCGGGATTTTGAACCGTATCGGCTGTTATGTCTATTTCGACTGGAATGTTGCCTGTAATAACACGGGATATGCGGCTCTCATTGACATGGCTTCTACTCGCTCGATAGAGTTAGTTATGATCGAATGAAGTTGCTGGATTTGTTCTGTTTGTACCTTAATCAAATTTTGGATGGCGTTGATGTTGTATGTAGCTGCGTTTTGGCACATTTTGTCAGCGGTTCCTGCTAGTTAATCCAGGTTGATATCTTCGAACCAAGGGGTTAATATTTAGTGCACGTGGTTCAGCAGCTTCAGCCATAGTTATCGCAAAATATTATTGGGCAAGATGTGAGGCTCTAAAAGGATCCTCATGTATTTCAAGAGTTGAAAAGGTATTTTATTTTTAATGGGGAAATTATTAAAAAAAATTTGACAGTTTATTTTCTTCAGACTCGCCTGTCCGGTTTAATATTATTTGTCTCAGCATGTCGAATGAATTTTCCCAAGACAGTGCATTCAACAAATCCAGGCGACCTCCGTTGGAAGCTTTTCAACAACGTTGGCGAATTTCGTTTTTTACGAAAGTTACTTTTCTTGCCGTGAAAATGGCTTGCAGTTGAGCGAACCATATCTGTATATCCAGTGGATTTAATAAGGATAGCTGTAGCTTCAATAGGTTATTTCCTGTTTACTGCTACAATGAGGAAAAATATTCATCCTTTTCTTGTTCCCGAAGTTGGCGTCTCTATCAAAATTGTGTGGTTGTAAGTAATCTCCCTGCAGGTCACCACCTACAGGTGAAATATTAGGTTATTATAACCACTGATGAAAGAAAAGGAATGAAGCAGTCAAGTGACCGTAACTCGACTGGTCGAGATTAATTATAATAATCTGTCAAATTTTTAAAATTTTTTTTCTGAGCTGAAAAGAAAATTTTCCTTTTTTTTGAAACTACTTCTTCTATGTGCCCTGTCCCTTCAGGACGTAGGCGATCATGGCTCTCCACGTCTCCCTGTCCCTTGTGGCTCTTAGTATGTTTGGTCCTGTTAACCCCCGTTCCGTCATCCATCTGATCAGACCCTGCAAATATGTTATCCGCTGCCTTCCTCTGTCTCTCCTTCCTTCTATCTGTCCAGTCAGTATCAGGTTCTCCAGGCTCTCCTTCCTCATTGCATGTCCCAGGAACTTCAGTTGTCTCTTTTTGTTGCCATTCTTTCTAACACCTCGTCGTTGCTTGTATGCTCAGTCCACGATATTCGTAGCATTCTTCTGTAGAATTTTTTAAAACTAATATATATATATATATATATATATATATATATATATATATAGACAAGTTTTGTCTAATATATGTAAATTTATTTCATATTGTCTGATAAGCTTAATATCGTTATCATCAAATAAAGAAAGAAAATCACAATATTGATACATAATTTTTTATAAGCCATTTTCAAAGATGTCAATTACATTATAATATACCAGTTAACCAGTTCACGGACAAACAATAATGAGTCTGTTTTTGTTTATAGGAGAACACTACGTCGGCGTCACCATTTTGTTGCAGGTATAAAAACATTTGATGAGATTTTATAAGGTCTTGATACATTTGACTTGTTAACAATTTTTAGTGGAATCGTGTAAGTCCAAAAGAAAAAATAAGACATAATTTGAACAAAAGAATATTAACAAATATATTGACAAGACGTTTTACCAAAGAAAAGATGAGAACTGAAATGTGAACAGTTCAAAGCAATCTTCAGTGTCTGTAGTTGATTACTCACATTTTCCAAGAGTGGAAAGTATATGTCTTTTACCTATGAAAAGTCAATGGAAAAGAGAGCAATTCTTTCAAATCTAGTGCCGACTGTAATTATCGTCAGGGTGGGATTTCTTAGTTGGAACAATTCTTCTAAGTGTCGTGTCCCTTCAGGACGTTGGAGAACATGGCTCTCCACAATTTCCAGTTCTTCGTAGCTCTTAATAACTTCACCAGGTAGGTTATGCCTTGTTTTCCCCTGTCTCTCTTACCGTTAATCTGTCCTGTAAGTATAACATTTTTCAAGTCCTCTTTTCTCATTAGCTTTCCCCAGATATTTCAACACTTTTCCTGATGTTAAGTATAACTGTCCTTTTTTTGCCATTGTCTGTAGAATTTCATCGTGGCTTACATGTTCGGTACACCTTTCTGTTGTTTCATATCTCTACTTCATGTTTGAGGAGATTGTCTAGCAGTCATTGCCTTATTGGAGGACTGATATTACATAACAATTAAATACTCTCGAAAGAGACATGACTGACTGGGCAGAAGATTATCCTGCAGTTGGTTGCCATTACTTTCTGCGGTAGACTGGTTACCAGCCAAGGCTATAGAACCCAATCTGTCTTGATATTTGACCCATAACTGGAGGGAAAAGATGGGTTAATACCTTTCCCAAGAGTACTTGCACATAAATGAATTCAACTGGAATTCAAACTCGGCACTGTGATTTCTCGTTCCAAGTCGATATCCACTGCTCCACAACAACTTATCTAAAATGAGTTAAACAACTAAAGTGCACATGATTTTGGAGGTATATAAATTATACGAATTGGAGTCCATATTTGACGGTATGTGTTTCGTTCGTCTGTCCAATTGCAATAACTATTGCCACCATTTCTTGTTTTAACAGTTGGATGTTAATGTTCATATAAGGTCCCATTAAACATGATTTGTTCAATAGTCGGGTCAAAAGCATAAATGAATTTAATAATTCACAACATCTTATAGAATAAGCAAACCACACATTAATAATGGATTTAAAAGAAAAACTAAAGAACTATTAGATAGTATTAGCGACTAAGCATTAACTCTGAAGACAAAATGCATGGTTGTGAGCAAAAAAGGTAACTCTTTGTTGGTTGTTTAAAACGGAAATATATCGTAGGGAGCATCGACTATACTTGCGAAAAGGCCTTGTGCCAAACATAACCGAGCCCACCCCATTTGAAAGAATCAGAAAGTTGAACAAAAAATAAAAGGGTCTCGTTTGTATCAATAAGTGTGAATTTATTCAGCGAGTAGAATGGCATTGTTTTGGTTTGAAATAAAACCTATGTTTGAAAGTCCCACATAAAGTTTTCTTTGAAATATGTGTTTTAGAGTTCAGTTTTCGTAAGTCAAATGAAATGGATTTGTGAAGAAAGGACAGATCTGATGTCACTATGAGTGTGTACAATTGTAGTAGGTGAAAGTTTGTCCTAAGTGGGAACAAAAGTGTAAATTGTGTCTTTTTTTCTTATTTCTTTTTTGTTGCTGACAAGTAATGAAGAAAGGAGAGAATCAATTAGTGCGGTGTGAGAGAGTGTGAAAACACGTCAGTCAAACAATTAGTAGAATTAATTGGGCTTAGAACTTTTCAGCACCACTCTCGTGTGTTTGTGCACACGCACAAGCATGCACTCGAGTTGTAGGTCACAGTCTTACATATAGAAATTGAAATTTAATGTGGGGGGTTCAGCTTTTCATATATATATTTTTTTATTTCACCCCAAGAAAGGCAGTATTGCCACTGTTGTGCAGGGGGTTACGTAAAAGGCGAGTGATGAGAAAGAGGAACAAATTACAGAGGATGTCAGAGAAAGGATAAGAGAAGGATGAGAGCACTTATATAAAGAGAGCTGCATGAGAGTAAAGTGGAAAGGGAGAAAAACATGATACAAGTTTTGTCAGAGAAAGGATTCAAGTCAAGGAGATAAGATATGTCAATTGACATTGCATTTAAATTCTTGGAGATTGGAGTTGTCAGGTAAGCAAGTATATGAAAATGAATTTCACAGGCAGGAAGTGCGAGAAAAGAAGCTGATAGATTAGAAGCTGCAGTTACATTTGATCGGTTTCACTGTAAAAGGGTGGGACCTAGTCTCTAGTCTAGTAGCACGAGTAAATTCATGCAGTGAGCTAAGCTCATTGGAACATAAACTGTGAAAGTATTTGCAGAAGAGACAGAAGGAAGCCACATTACGTCAGTGAGAAAGTGACTGAAGTTGAGCTACCAGGTCAGGATCAATTATATTGCAAAGTCTCCATTGGATTTTGTCAAGAAGCTTGGGATGAATAGGAGGGGCACCCGACCAGATGTGACAGAAGTATTCAATGCATGGGCGGATAGTATTTATATGGATTCAGACGAGAAAAACTTCCTGACCCTACACAGTGAACCGACCTTCCTAGCAGCAGATTTAGCTATGGATTCAGTGTAGTCAGTCCACTTGAGGTCGACTGATAGAGTTAGGCCAAGGAGGCACAATGTTTTGCTTTCAGGGAGACTAGCCTGATCCATGCTAATGGGGGTTGGAGTGATTATGGTAGTTAAAGGATAGCAGCTTTGTTTTGGAAGCATTAAAATTTACGCGCCATTTCTTACCCCAGTCCACCACAGATTGGAGATCTTTTTCAAGATCAGCAGCGAAGTTTGTATTGTTAGCCTTGGAAGATTTCTTATCAAGGCTGGAGTAAATGGTGGTGTTGTCAGTGTAGATGCCTACTTGGGATCTGATTACATCAAGGAAATTGTTGATGAAGATCAGAAAAAGCGTGGGATCTTGAGGGACATCTACGCGATTTGAAAGGAATGACTAGATTAAATCAAACAAGCTCCAGTTATGCCAGCTTGCATTGAAGGTCAAATGCAATGTAACAATTTCCTACTGTATGTGAATAAGTCACCCATTAAATTTTCATTTATTTCATTAAAAAAATAATTTATAAAGCATGAAATTGATTTATATTTAAATTGTTTAAATTAATTATGACATTTTTCAGAAAGAAACAAATAATAATACCCATATTTGAAAGGTGATGTTTTTTTTTTGGAAGGAAGTCAAAATAGGGTATATTAATATCCTGTACATTGATAAGTGTGTTCATTTATCAGGTACTAGCAGTATAGCCTGGCGTTACTTGGGTATAATGAAAGCTTTAAAACTAATCCATGGTCCTGAAGCTCAGACTCTTTGGATGTTGGCATGAAAGGCTAAAAAGCAATAGTTGTTTCCAGTTAAAGCGAAACTGTAGACTGAAAGAAAAATGAATGGATGTAAGTCAAATTTTGATTTCCTGGTATCGATATCAAATAAGATTTTTTCATTGTAAACTGAATTTTGAAAGCTAAATAAGTCCTCTGAGTAAATGGTATCATGGCTGAGACTAAGAACTACAATTATACCTACTTAGAGCCAAAACCGAAGCAAAAACTAAAATAAAAGGGCTGAAAAAAATACAGACATACAGGCAGATAAACAGACACACAAACATCTTGCCTTATATATATATATATATTATTGATTTTCTGCACTATTGTAAGAACTGCAACCTTGAAACTGCTGAATATCGTTTCTTATGTCTTTGTCTATGAGTGCATCAAATTTGATTAACATCAGACCACTCCTTCTATAACTCGATTTTCGATATTTATCGGGGGTACCTTGACACAAAACCTAGCTAAGAACACTCGTAGAAGCTTCTAGTACAACTGTGTAAATTTTCAAGAAAATTGGTTCAGCCATTTCAGAGTGTATATGTAACAGACACACACACACACACACACACACAGACAAAGTTCCATTTATAAATAAGTTTAGATTAGATTATGGCTTGTTAATTAAAAATCTCAATGAATGGTCTAGAGGCATATTATACAACATTCTTGGGTTAAAATTAACTCTAATAAAATCTACTGGGTTTAGCTGGTCAGATGAATGATAAAGCCAATCAGATGTCTTCAGCCAGCAATGGAGATATCGGATCATATCAGAGAAGAAAGGAAAACTATATTCAGCAGCTCAGAATTGGTTGTCAACATGCTGCAAGGTAGTAACATCTTTGTATAATACTGTTAATATATGGGTTATCTCACTTGGTTTTCTGAAAAGCGTGTTAGAGGGCACTCTTTAGGTCTATAAAAAAGGTTATCATATTCTCTCTCTGTCTTCTTTTAACTGTGGCTTTCAGATGTAGTCACACATAGGTAAAATGTCCTCTGAAGGTGCACGCTTACTTTCATGCTCCACTCTTAACTGAACTCATGCACACGTGTCTATTACAAACAAGCACTATCTCATAGCCAGTTACAATAAAATGTTTTAACTTTTCAATTGTGTAATTTCTTTTGTCAATAATATTCATTGTCGTTATAATTTAAACTAAGTTTTTTTGGTTAAGTATTTTTAACCAGACTCACATGAGACATCCAATATTGTTTAACAAGATAAATGTATCAGGAGCCATAAATATTTACTATAAATTCTTCAGACACCTAACAAGCAATGAGGTGATATCTGAAACATAATTTTGACTTATTTTGCATTCAACAGTATACCACCACCTGCTAACAAATATATACCTGCAGTATATATTATTTCTCCCAACATGCTTTAGTGACAACACCACTGGGACCTTATTTCGGAGTTTTACGTCCCATCTTGCATATAAAGTCAGCACGCTGAAACAGGCTGCAAGTAACCAAAATGGCTGCCGTTTGTTTACTATTGCACAGATTAGCTTAGGATTTTAAATCTGTGCATGTGTTAGTGTTGTCATATAGCATGCAAAGTTTCACTAATTTTTATTAAAAATTATCAGAGTTAGAACAAAAAAAATCGATTTGCATATAATTCTGGCACGCAGTGTATATAAGCCCCTGTGCGCCAGTGACAGTATGCCTTTCTTGGAGTGAAATTATTATAAAAAATAAAATCAATAGATAAAATAAAACTAAAAATAGAAGATATCACTTCATTGAAAATGTTTTCCATTTTCATCATTTATATATGTAAAATATTGTTGCCACTGCTTTTAGTCTCATTAGAAGTAACACTCATAACATTTGGAGAATACAACGCAATTTCAGCACGTGCTAACCATAACACACACAATTTATCAGATGCCTTAAAATCTTCATCCGTAAGATCACCTCTGGGTTTTTTCTATAAATACTTCATAGTAATTGTTCAGATGAGCTCTTTGCTATGGTGCAGAGTTATTTTGAATTTAACCCTCTAGGGCCATTCGTATCATATTTGATACGAATGGCCCTAGAGGGTTAAGTAGTAATTAGTGTGGGGGATCTGTTTATTACTTCATAACAATATAGAACTGATCCCCCACTTTATGACCAGTAGAAGCCTTAACCCTCTCGGGCCATTCGTATCATATTTGATACAGTATGAAAACAAGCCTTGAAAGAAATATTTTCCTGAAAATTTTTTTAAGAGAAATATTTTATAAATTTCAAATGAAAGCATTACTGACTGCTCAGTCAATGAATACCAAATGTTTCCTTATAGGGAAATACTGTATCAAATATGATACGAATGGCCCTAGAGGGTTAAGCAATTTACTAAAGTGGTGACAAGGTGGTCTCAACAATATACAGTTGGTTATATGTAACTAAATTTTATGCTAGCAGTTTCGTTTCTCACACTTTTTGCTTGTGGAACTCCCTTCCCGCTCCATGCTTTCCAGCCAACTTAAATCTTCTAAAATTTAAATGCAATATCAATTGTTATCTACTGTCCTCCTGATTATTCCTCTGTTATCCCTCCTTAGTAATGTTTTTAACTCTTCCAAACTCAGTCATCCCTTGTGTCTTAGTGGCTTTAATACCTTGCATGGGCAAACTCGATTTAAAAGAAAATCTGCATATAATAATACTACATTTATGCAGGTTCATTTAATATTTCATTTTTAATTTTCATGTTTTCTTTTAAATCCTTTATTTGTTTATGCTTCTATGAATTTCCATATATTTTAAATAATAGTATTTTCAAAAATTGGTCAGATGCTACAATTTTGATTGTTTCGACTCCTAGACGAAGTTTATCAAGTTTTTTTAAAGCATTTAACAAAATGTACAGGAACTTATGTGAATGTATTTTATTTTTACTTATTTACAAACGTAGGCAAGGCCAGGAACTTCTGTTACCATCAAAATAACTGTAGTAATTTAATCTTTATTTTAATATTAGATTTTAAACCTTTTTATCCTCAGCTGATTATAAAAGAGGGTGCAATGGATAATTTGTCATCTAAATTATGCAAAAATTAAAATAACACTGACATCTCATTTTAACAAATATATTTACTAAAATTATACAAAAATTGCTTGAAATACAAGAGTCAATAAAATCATCATTGGCTTCAACTCCTGCCTTCAGATGACTCAAATCTTTTGCAAGTCTTCTGGATGATTTCGTTGTTTAAGTTGGTGAAAGCTACCATAATCCTTGTCTTCAGTTCATCTTTGGTGTTTCAAGGAGTTTTGTTGGTCTCTCTCTTGGTCTGAGGAGTTAGGCGGCCAGATGTATGGGGTGATGTGGTTGCAGAAATTGTCTGACAGGCATGACTGGGTTCTTCTGTTTGTGTAGAATGGTGCAGAATCTAGTGGTCAGATATATGGTCTTCCAGCAGTCACCCTCTTGACCTAGGGTAGCCCTAACTTCTCAAGGCACTTGATATAGGCCTGCTTCTGTGTTAAGTCTGAAAACCTGTGGGAAGATGAGTGAAGGCATAACGTTGCCATTACTAATGATCACTTCAAACACCATCATAATCCCCATTAGATTCAACCAACTGTTTCTGAATCCTTTGCAATGTCCTTAAACTGGCACCCAAACACTGAAATTCATGGAGCTTCTGGCATGAATGCCCGCCAGTACAGCTGTTTCCAAATTTATGTTGGAGTGAATTGCTTCATGGTGCTCTTTTTCTCACAGATGGTGTTCAACTGATCCTACTATACTGTAAATAAAACAACACGCATAGGCGAAATTTTAAAAACATGGCGACAATTTACCCATCGCACCTTGTATATGCTACTTGGTCCAATCAACTATAAAATAAACTTTTCTTACAGTAGAAAAAGGAAAAATAATTAACAATCCAGTAACTTCTAATGATTAGCACATAGCAAGCATAGAAGTAGGTTTCCATTTATCCCGTGAAATAAAATGTGTTACCTTGTCTTGTCAAAATTCAGTCTTTTAGTGAAACTGGAGGAACCTTTCCAGGTTGCAAGTTTAGGTGATGGTGACTGTGCACAACCCAAACTACACGCCTTTTGCCCCACACCGACAAGATCCCAAAAAGGAATTAAAGACATTACATCTGGGGATGGCGTCTTCTATGTGCTGTGCTCCTTTAGGATCATGGCCATCCACATCTCCCTGTCTCTTGTTGCTCTTAACACCTTTCTCCTGTTATTCTGCTCAACCTCAGGTCCATCAAGTATGTCATGCGCTGCTTTCCCTTGTCTCTCTTCCCCTCTATCCATCCCATGAGCATCAGGTTCTCCAAGCCTTCCTTCCTTATAAAATGTCCCATAAATATCAGGTGTCTTTTCCTGTTGTTAAGTATCAGTTTCCTTCTCATGTCCATCCTCTCCAAAGCCTTGTCATTTTTCACATATTCCGTCTATGGTATCCTCCTGTAGAACCACATTTCAGTTTCTTCAAGTCTTTCCTTCATCTTTGATGAGATGAATTGCCAGAAAGTTGTTAGTTTTGACAGCCAACTGCATTTGAGGCGCTAATGCAAGATTTTTGTCTGGATTTCCTACCATAGCTTTTCCGTGTTTGGATATGAGCACAAAGTAGCAGCAATTTAAATGAGTATTTTACCCCTAGATAGACTGCTTATGAGAGCTGTCGAGCTCCATCTACTTACACTTTAGCCCATTCTCCCACTTGACTTAGTTTCCAGAGGCTGAGATGCACGCTACAGAAGTTTTTTATAGACAGTTGGAGATTGTCTTTACTATCATACTATGATGACAATTAGAACATAATGTTCGTATATAAACATACTCATTTTAAAAACTCCCAAACTTAATGGTTTTCTAAATATATAAAAATAAAACATTAGGGAAACAAAAGCACTAGAAAGCAAAAAAAAAAAAAAATTGCAAAATAAATAAACCTAAGTATTGAAAAGCTTGTTAATTTTAGAAAAAGATAGCAGAAACAAAAAATTAAAGTATAAATTGTTATTTTAGAAGTCTACAGCGAAGCAATTAAAAGATAAATAAAAGCTTTGCCGGGATTCATCATTGGTGGCCACAATCTCAGGTGCATGGATAACATGTTGCTGATAGCAGACATAGAAGGGAAAATGCAGGACTTTCTGCAGAAGGTAGTAAAAGAAAGTGAGAAGGAAGGGCTGAGCATGAACTTTTAGAAAACTGAATGTATGGTCATCAGCAAAAAGAGGAGCTCAATATGTCAACTACAAGTCGGAGAAACTAAAATGAAACAAGTAAAAAATTCAACTATCTGGAAAGTGTTTTGACAGAAAATGGAAAGTGTGACATTGAGATCCAAAGACGCATTGGCATGGCCAAGGACACATTTCAAAAACTAATCAGAGAACTGAAAGACAAAAAAAATCTCATTAGAAACAAAGAAAAGAGTGCTAGATTGCTATGTGATATCTGTTCTTTTATAGAAAAGTGAATGTTGAAAGATCTCAGCAAAGATGAAGGAGAGGCTTGAGGCAGCAGAAATGTGGTTTTACAGAAGATTGCTGAGGATACCATGGACGGAACATGTGTGCAATGATGAGGCATTCGAAAGGATGTAAAACGAGAAGAAAACTCATATTTAATATCGGGAAGAGACAAATGAGGTTCCTGAGACATGTAATGAGGAAGGAGGACCTGGAAATTTTCATACTCACAGGTCGGATAAATAGAAGGAGAGACAGGAGAAAGCAGCATGAGACATATTTATTTGGGCTGAGCAAATAGGTGGCAAAGTGGGGTTTAGAAGAGATATCAAGAGAAAATATATTAAGAGCGACAAGAGACAGAACCAAATGAAAGTCCATGATTTAATTTTTCAATTTTTCAGCCATTTTGAGCATATCGAAACAGTTGTAAACAGAAGTTAATTCTTGGTTTTAAAAACCTTGCTAAAATGAAATATACATCTGTGGATCATTATTTTTTTAAAAATTATAAAATTTAATGTTAGATTAATCTGATTTACACAAGTATTACTTATTTATAGAAAGGAATTTAGAATAAAACTATTTCTTAATCACAAAGTTGAACTTTCTGATCTTTCCCCCATATTTGAAATGTGATAACAGCTTGACAGATGCAAGATAAGTGTATGGCAATCACAAGTGATATAAATGTAAAAATTGTTTCCTGTAAGGGGAAGAAACCCTGAAACACATGACCTTTTAATTTATACATGGAAATTACCATACAAAAATGTTTCAAATACATACACAAAAAATATTTTAAAAATATGAAGTCACAACGATTTGCATTAAACTTTTCAATTTTCGGCTAGTAAATAGAATCTTCACTTAATAAGTGAATAAACTAACAACAAATCATTAAAATATTTTTGAATCCTTATAAATTATTCTAATTAAAACATGAAAACAATTCTTTTAAAATTTCATTATTAATCAAAAAGAATTTTTTTTCTTCAGACTATAATGTCCTTAATATACATTATTTATTAAAGCAATTAAAAGCTTATCAAATTAAATAATGTCATAGCTTTATTGCATTTGTATTTTACTATTGAATTGTGAACAGATTTTTGGAAATAAAGGCAAAATGTTTAAAAAAACTAATAGATGAATTACATTCTCCAATGAATCCTGTGTTTAACTAATAAAACCAACTTTCACAATAAAATTTAATTTCTTAAAATTTAATGAATTTATATGGTGGAGGGGTAACAGATATAAAAATATATATATATATATTTTTACCAAGGTTTTTAAAAAATAATCATTTCGAAAATAATTTTATTTATTTGTGAATAAGTCCTGAAAGTTTCATTAAAATTTGACAATTATTTGATTTTTGTAAAAATTTTCAAATTAATGTTTTTCACTGGCAAAAAGAAGAAAAATAAACAAACAAAAAACTGAGTTATGTAATGTGACATTTTCCATTGTAAACTCTTGTAACGATTTGGTTACCTGCTAACTAAAATCAAAACAAGACTCTTAACCAAAATTTCGAATGTGTTAGAAGGGATTAAAATTTTTTTTAAAATAATTAAAAAACACTTTGATCTTTCCTTTTAATAATAACAAACATTTTGATGGAAAAAGTTCATTTTTATTAAATTTTTTTTTCATATAATGCTGTTTTTTCAGCAATTTAGTGGGGGTACCTAGACTGAATGAATCAGGACGTTAAAAAAATTAGTAAAAGTTTGCAGAGGTTGTACTATGGTAGCAAAATCACCAAACACAAATTTACAACCCTGGGCAAAGAGAGATACTCCATGGTCAAGACTGCACATAGATTTTCCAAGTCCAATAAACAGATCATATGATTCGGTCATAGTAGATAGCTTTACTAAGTGGCCTGAAATTTTTAAGTTACCCCCCCCCCCCCCCGCTGCAAAAAAAATAAAAATAAAAAGCAACAACAATTTCCATGGTTAGAGTGAATTTTTATTTACCAGATATGGCATTCTGGATGTCCTGGTCTCAGATAACAGTACACAATTCACTGTATACAGAGTTTTGTAAAATGTTCTCAATTGAACATATTACTACCCCACCATATCACTCAAGGTCAAACCTATGAGTTGAACAGTTTGTGCGTACTTTTAAGAGAGCTTTACTAAAAAGGAAGGAATAAAAATCAGAGTGAAAAAGCATTACAAAATTTCCTGAGTGTATAATGGGTAATGCCAAATCCGATAGGCATGCCCCGACAGAATTCATGTATGCAAGAAAATTAAATCAGTGTTTGACAAGTTGTTACCAGGTCAAAAAATACGAACGGATGACAAAAAAGGCACAAAACTGTTCAAAATGGGCAAAAAAGTGTTTTTTAGAAAATATAAAAATGGAAAAGAAATGTGAGATGATGGCGTAATAAAATCACAAATTGGAAAATGAATTTATATGGTGAAAGGAAAGAAATAGGAACACAAAATACATTGGAATCAGTTAAAGAAAGGATTTACTGAAGAAAGGATTGTAAGTAAAAAAGAACCTATGAAAGTTCTGCATCATATTTTTGACGTACAGAAAGCCCAAGAATTTGCTGAACGTACAAGTATGAGTACCAGAAAAATGAAATGTACATAAAAATAAGTGGTTGATACAAAACGAAAGCAAAATGTAGCAAACTCACCAGAAATTAGAGAGGTATATACTATGAAATAAAATATTTAAGAAAATAAAATAATTAAAAAGTGGGAAGTTTTGGGAGTAAATAAGACACCCTGGTAACTCAAATGAACTAGGCAAGATACCTTAAATAAAAAACTCAAACAGAGTTCAGAGACATTGTTCTACCTTGGGTTCTTCTCCACCTTGCGGACAAAGCTATGCCAAAAGATATGCAAGAACTTAATAAATTTTGACATTTGGTCTGAGTCTCTGTGCTCGGGTTCTCCATGTCAAGCTTGATCTTGTGTCAAGTCACATCTCAGTGAGGAGATATTAGATAAATACTCAGTGTTCCGAGTGAACTAAAATATGTCAGACACCTTGCTTTCGGGCAGAGAAGAACCCAAACAAGGATATGCCAGAGGACAGTCTCTCTTCTGGGAAAAAGTAAACAAGACCCAGTTCTGAATATGCAGAGAATCTTTACCTGAGCTTACACACTTAGAATGCCCCACATTAAAAACTGACCTTGTGTCACATCCTGCTTTTTTGGGGAGATAAATAAAGAGAGCTCCACACGAAAACGAAACTCAACTGAGCTCTCTGAGAACAGTGACTCAGCTGAGAAAAATAGACAGGATAAGTGCCAGATCCTACATATGCGGGGTTTGGGTAAATCTTCACCCTTGGCCTGAGTGTCCTTGTTTGGGTCCCCTACATAAAGACTGACCTTGTGTTACATTCCATCTCCGTGAGGGGGGGGAGGCAAACCCAGGGTAAATAACCAGAGTTCTTATCAAACTCGATCATGACTGACCTTGTATGAGATTCACCGTCTCAGTAGGAAAAGCATGGGGAAAAAATAGCCTGAGTTTTGTGCAAACTCAAAATTGTCAGTCAAGCTCTCTAACTTCAGGCAGAGAATGACTCAGCTGGAGCTTTGTCTATGAACTGACACTGTGAAGAAGGCCAGACAAGTTCTGTTTTTGGGCAGAGTTCAACTCAGTCACGACTCCATCTATGAACAGAGATTCTGCTGAGAAGAATAGAAAAGCATAGTGCCTCATCCTACATATGTTGACCATTGGCCCGAGAGTATCCACTTGGGTTCCACTGTGTAAAGCTTGACTTTGTGCTACACCCCATCTCAGTGGAGGACTTTGAGTAAATACTCAGAGTTCCAACAGTTCACTGTCAGGCTCACAATTGTCAAACTCTCTGTTTTTGGACAGAGTATGACTCAGTCAATCTTCTACAAACAGGAACTCAGCTGAGAAAAATAAATGCATAATGTATGATCCTGTGGTTGCGGGGACTCAGTAAAATTTGACTCTTAGCCTGAGTGCTTGTGCTCAGGTTCCCCATGTTAAACTCGACCTTGTCTCACATCCCGTCTCAGTGGCCTTGGGTAAGTATCTAGAGTTCTAGTAGAGAGTACCATTAGAGTCAACCAAGACATAATATCGTAACAGTTAGTAGTGAGTTAAACAAGAATATATATAAAAAAGAAACAGTGTAGCTACATTATGGTGGTGGGAAAGTCACTGAAGCATGTGAAACAGATTCTTCTTTGGATTTTATCAAGAATCTCTAAATATAAAGCAGAAACATTAGACCAGATGTGGCAACAATGTTTGAAGTAAGAATGAATGGCAGACTTATAAATATTGCGTAATTTCACTATTATAGAAAGGCGTTTGTCTAAAAACCTTAAGTAAATAATGTTATCTTTACATGCTAATTTCACCAAAATTCCATGTAACCAAGAAATCTGTATCTTCCTTGAAAAGAATATATCTTTGAATATTGTATTCTTTTGGGAGATCAAACAAAGTAGAAAAAGTGAAAACTTGATAGTTTGCATGACCAAAATTAAGATTACCAGGTTTTGCTAAGAATACCTGTTTTTTTTTTTTTAAGGAAAAACTATTAAGGTTGGGTCAGTAGAAGAGATTTCTTGTGATTAATGCCAAGCAGCTGCAGTTGATAGGTAAAATGAAATCAGTATGCTTTGATCTATGATTAGAAGTAAACTAATTCCCATCTGTAAAAGAAATTGTGAAAAGAAGCTTTTAATTTCTTTGGGCGTGCATGTGGATAATCAAGATCTCTTACTAAAAAAAATAAAAAAATTCAAGTCTCATAATTAACATAACGTCCTTCAAATCTTGCCAGTTACATAGTATGAATTAAATGTGGGGGAAGTGAAATACTTAATTTGATAAAAATCAAATCTACTACTTCTCTCTGGTTTCTTTCATGATGTTCAGTGACCAAACTGATTTCAACTGAGTTAAGTGCCATACGTGATACACACTTTGGGTGATCATGTCTCAAAAGAATCATAACTGACTGCGCAGAAGATTATCCTGCAGTAGGTTGCCATTGCTTTCTGTGGTAGACTGGTTGCCAACCAAGGCTACAGAACCCAGTCTGTCCTATTTTTTAACCCATAACTGGAAGGAAGAGATGGATCAATACCTTTCCAATGGTATTTGTGTGCAAGTGAATGTAAGGAATTCAACTGGAAAATAAAAAAAAATAAAAATAAGATTCCGAACTAGCAGAATTTATGAAATATATAAAATAAATTCTTTGAATCTAATGTTCAAAACCATTGTTAAACTTTGATTAATTTTTATTTAATAAAAAGCACAAGGTCAAGTGAATTGAAATTGAGATAGAATGATTGTAATTGTGCCAGTCCTTGAAGTGTAAACTTCCTTTCAACCTTAAGCATCAGCCGACAAAATCCAGGTTTTTCCTTGGACTCAAACATGATCTTCAATCACTGGTGGAAAAATGTAACTCAAACTCACTAACTAGGCTAATTAGTAGGGAACTTATTAAGAATTTTATAGTGGCTTTTAAACTAATATACTTAAGTTGTAAGATGATTTTTCTTCCTGTTTGAGATTACTGATAACTAATCTTTACATGGTCATGTGACATGATTTCAACAACTGTACATGCTTCTTTTATGTGCCAGGTCCCTCCAGAAGGTAAGTGATCATAGCTCTTCACAGCTTCCTATCCCTTGCAACTTGGTAAGTAATATTTGCCTGCTTAGTATTCTTCCTAGTTCTTGTTCTGCTATCCATCAATTCCAGTCAGTTAAAAGATAAAAAAAAAAAAGCCCTGAGGAATGAGAACATAATAATGGTGCCTTCATGAAATTTTAAAGTTGGCATGACTCTGCTCAGTTAAGTGAGAACCTTCTCCACATTAATCCTAATAATTCTCTAACTTTATATCAATATCAAACATTTACATCAAAAACCTGTTTGCCAAAATATATTCTTATTTATAAATCACTGAAAAAGCAACAATCTTGGCACTAAGCATAATCACAACTCAACACTATATATATATATATATGATTATTTTAAATGCTTTGCTCGTAGATACTCAACCAACTCGTGTCTGGATTTGTCTGGAGTCTATACACCCGACTTCCCACCTAGAACAGAGGCCCAATTGAATGATGTCCACATCACGCCCTCACTGATTTCTAACATAATCTCAAAACTTGACCCTCACAAAGCGAGTGGTGGGGATGGAATCCCAATCATAGTCTTGAAGAAATGTGCCCCCGAACTCTCCTCTGTCCTTTCTAAGCTCTACAACCTCTGCCTATCCTCCTCCTGCTTTCCTGCCTGTTGGAAGTCTTCTGCTGTGGTTCCAATATTTAAGAACACTGATGAACCCTCGGACCCCACGAATTACCGCCTTATCAGCCTTCTTCCGATCATTGGCAAAGTGTTCAAAGCCATTATCAATGCCGAGGTCGTTCAACATCTCACAGCCCACAGGCTACTCTCGGACAAGCGATATGGCTTCTGCTTCACAAGGTCTACTGCTAATATGCTAACGACCATCACCGAGTATATATACCAGGCTCTCGACAAGAATGGTGAAGCCCGAACCGTCACCTTGGACATCTCTAAAGCATTCGACAGAGTATGGCATGTCGGCCTTCTATGGAAACTGTGAAGCTACGGCATAACTGGACTTTTGTTGGACCTAATCCAGTCATTCCTCTCTAACTGCACTCTGAAGGTGGTATTAAACGAACATGCCTCTCGGAACTATCCTACAAACGTGGGTGTCCCCCAAGGCTCTATCCTAGGTCCTACACTCTTTCTAATCAACATCAATGATCTCCCCGATGCCATAACATCCCAAGTAGGTATGTACGCTGATGACACCACAGTTTACTCTCGCCTCGATCAAAAATCTGGTGTTGGTGACAAGGCAAACCTTGCTGCCGAGCTTGAAAAGGACCTCCAATCTGTGGTGGACTGGCGTAAAAAATGGCTCGTAAAATTCAATTCTTCCAAAACAAAGCTGCTGTCAATTAACCACCACAGACAACCGCACCTCTCCCCCATTAGCATGGAACAGACTTGCCTCCCGGAGAGTAAAACACAACGTCTGCTTGGCCTGACACTCTCAGCGGACCTCAAGTGGAATGAATCCATTGCTAAATCCGCTGCTATGAAAGGTGGCTCTCTGTGCAGGGCCCGGAAATTCTTTCCGTCTGTATCTATCCTGCACATATACAAGTCTACCGTCCACCCATGTATTGAATACTGCTGCCACATCTGGTTGGGTGCCCCTGCTATTCTCCTCGGGCTTCTTGACAAAATACAGCGGAGAATCTGTAATGTGATCGATACTGACTTAGCTGACCGCCTGCAGTCACTCTCTCACCGGTGTGACATGGCTTCCCTGTGCCTCTTCTTTAAGTACTTTCATGGCTTCTGCTCGGATGAACTTAAATCTCTGGTACCCCCTAGGTGTGAATTTGCACGAGATACTAGATTGGCAACTAGGTCCCACCCCTTTTCAGTAAAACTGATGAAATGTAACCGCAATTTCTACTCCAACAGCTTCTTTTCTCGCACTTCCTGCCTGTGGAATTCCCTTCCACATGCTTGCTTCCCCAACAGCTACAACCTCCAGGAGTTTAAATGTAGGGTCAATAGACACCTAACACACTAACTCGCACCCATTCCCTCCAACGCTCTCCCTACGTACCTCCTAACTTGTCTATCACCATCCCTTTGACATTTCCTACACCGAATTGCTCTATGTAACCCCCCTGCACTATAGTGGCAGTGGACTGCCTTGCTTGGGGTGATATGATTAAAAAAAAAAATTGCTAGTTAGGGAACTAGAAAACACACCTCGTATTCATTTAATTTTATATGCAGTAAAATAACTAACAATAAACAGTAGTGATTGTATGTAAAACAGTAATGTAAATATACAGTGTTACCAGAAAGATTAAAAAATATTACACCTTTTATTAGCATGAATGCAGGCACTCCATATTTAAAGATTTTCTCTGAAAGATACAATTATACAAATACCCAATGTCTTGGGAACAGAAACCATATTGTTACTTGGAACAAGGAGAAACTTAAAAGTATAGTTTTGAATATTATAAATTTTTATGTGTAGATGTCGGCTGCTGCTGAAAATATTTTTGGCGAAAAAGTGTTTTAAATCTTTGATATCAACAACAAAAAAACACTTGAGAGAAGTCAGGCGGAGGAATGAAGATGTTTATGTTAATGGTTATTCTCTTGGAAAATAGCCTTCTTACTTTTTCTGTCTTATCTGTTTTGAAGAAGAGAAGTACAACTATATGGCTAAATTTGAATGACTCCTGCTGTTTAACATTCTAAAGACAGGCTCCTCAGGTTAATGAGTGTAAATTTAAATGTTGGTATTAGCTTGTTCTTTAGTTATGATTCATGTCACTCATCAGTTTTAGAACGACGATCTGAAATTTGCAATAAAAAGCGAAAGAAGTAAAATCAAAGAAACACTAATCTAGAATTTGTATTAATTACAATGCTTCATCTAAGAATTAAAAAACTATTAGCATGGTTAAAATAAAGATCCCAAGCTTTAAAAATTTAAATGCAATGTCTATCATTATCTACTGTCTTATTGTTAATAATAATGTTCCTTTTTTTTTTTCTTTCACATTTAGTAATCCCTTGTGTCTCACCAACTTTACTGCCATGCTTGGGGTGAAAGAAAAAAAGAAAATAAGACCTCCTACAGAAGGTAGCTGAAGAGAGTGACAAGAAAGGACTACAAATAAACTGCAAGAAAAATGAATGCATGGTCATCAGTAAAAAGGGCAGCCCAATATGCCAAATACGGGTTGGGGATACTAAAATCAAGCAAGTACAAAAATTTAAATACCTGGGAAGTGTTGTAACAGAAGACGGAAAATGCAACACAGAGATCTGAAGGCGAATTGGCATAGCAAAGGAAGCATTCCAGAAGTTGAGTAAATATTAGGAAACAACAATTTTGCTAGAAACAAAGAAGAGATTGCCATGTGATGTCAGTTCTTCAATATGGCAGTAAATGCTGGACAATATCATTGAAGACGAAGGAAAAAAAAACTTGAAGCAACTAAAATGTCGTTCTACAGAAGGATTCTGCGGATATCATGGATCGAGCATGTGAGCAATGATGAGGTTTTTAATACTGAGCATCAAAAAGAGACAGCTGAAGTTCCTGGGATATGTAATGAGGAAAGAGGGCTTGGAGAACCTGATACTAACAGGCCAGATAGAGGAAAAAAGAGACAGGGAAAAGCAGCAGATAACATATTTGTTCAAATTTCCCTGTTAATTACCCTGATTGTCATACAGCTGATGAAGGCTGGAAGGCACAATGGCTGAAATGTTGTGATGAGGACAACTGTCTGGGTATAAATAATGATAACTTTATTTTAGAAACTTGAGCTGAAAAGATTTAATAGATCCCAAAAATTATCCTGATTTAACCATTAAAAGAAAAGATAAAAATATAATCTCCAACATTGTGTGAACAACAGCAACTGTTGAATATTTATATTTAATATCATTAATATCATTCATTAGGTGCAATTCAGGAGTAAAATGGAAACCTTTGTTCAATAGACTGAAATAATAACTGATGACAGCAATGTTTCATTAACCTACCCATTCAGTCAGTTAAGTGCCATATGTGATATATGCTTTAGGCGATCATGTCTTGAAAGAGACATGACTAAGCAGAAGATTATCCTGCAGTAGGTTGCCATTGCTTTCTGCGGTATATTGCTTGCCAGCCAAGGCTATAGAAACCAATCTGTCCTGTTATTTACCCTGTAACTGGAGGGAAGAGATGGATTAATACCTTTCCCAAGGGTATTTGTGTGCAAGTGAATGCAAGGAATTCAACTTGAATTTGAACTCAGCTTCCCGATTTGTCGTTCTGAGTCAATATCCACTGTACCACAATGCACATCCCAGTTAGTTAAGTACAATACGTGGTATACCTGGGTGATCATGTCCCTCTCAAGACGTAACTGACTGGACAGAAGTTTTACCCACAGTAGGTTGCTTGCCAGCCAAGGCTATAGAACCCAATCTGTCCTATTATTTGACCCATAACTGGAGGGAAAAGACGGATTAATACCTGTGTGTAAGCGAATGCAAGGAATTTAACTGGAATTCAAATTCGGCTTCTCAATTTGTCATTCCAAGTTGATATCCACTGCACCACAATGCACATCTGCAAGCTACCCATTGGACAAGTTTATTTCAATAACATTAAGTCCACAAAATAACTAGATGAGTTCAAATTATACCATGAGTTGCAGGGAACTTGCCAACACCAAATTTACTAACTGAAAACCAGCATCCAAAAAATCCAAGCTAGGTTGACCCATGCACTTGATTCTTTCAATTTCTTTATTTTTCTTCTTCTATGTGCTCTGTACCTTCAGAACGTAGGCAATCATGGCTTTCCACGTATCCCTATCCCTGGTGGCTCTTAGCATGCCTTCTCCTGTTACACCATGCAACCCTCGTTCCATCATCCAAATGATTAGGTCTTTCAAATATGTTATCCGCTGCTTTCCCTCGTCTCCTTTTCCCTCTATCTGGCCTGTTAGTATCAGGTTTTCCAAGCCCTCTTTTCCTCATTGCATGTCCCAGGAACTTCAGCTGTCTCTTCCTGATGCTCAGTATTCATTTTTCTTTGGTTGCCATTCTTTCCAACACCTCATCATTGCTTACATGCTTGATCTATGATATTGGTAGCATCCTTCTGTAGAACCACATTTCAGTTGCTTCAAGTTTTTCCTTCATCTTTGACGATATTGTCCAGTATTCACTACCATATTGAAGAACCGACATCACATAGCAATCCAGTTATTCATACTGTTAATTATTTGGGGTTTTTATAAAAGAAAGTGGATGTGTGTGTAGTACAATATATCAGTTCCAAAGTTCAATGAGACGAGTTTTCTCCTCCCACTAGCAACATGTTAAATAGCAGTGTAGACAGAGCTCTCTAGACTTTAGTGGCAGTGGATATAAGAGAAGAAAAACTGAATTCCAAACTATGGAGAAAGCTATGGGGGGGGGCACTTTCTGAAGAATGCATGACAATTCACAGATAATAAAGAAAAGAACTTATTTTGCTGACATCTTGAAAAGAGATGAAAATAATAAAAATTTGTAGACAAAGTAGTATTTATTCTTCACCCTCCAGATTTTTCCACTTTATCTTTGGTTATGGCTTTCTTGTGTTTTTCAAGTGACTTGAAAAAGATGACTGGTTTTTAATTGTCACCAGTAACTTTTACTTTTATCTTCTTGAGCTAAGCGCTTTCTTCCCTGATCCTTTCACAGATTACACCTGATGAGGGCTGAAGAGTGGAAAACATTATTTTAACATCGTTTATACAAAAGCAATTTAGGTATCAGTACAATGCCGGATATATTAATAATTTCTCAAAGTTATAAACTGGGCATTACTATTACCATATCTAGTTAGGTTCTCCTGTTATTCATCTCAGTGTTCTCAACAAAATCCAAAGGATCTGTGATGTAATCGGTTCTGACTTGGAATCTTAATCTCAGTGAGAAAGTGACTGAAGTTGTGGCTTGGCTTCCCTCTGACTTTTCTACAAATATTTTCATGGCAACAGCTCTGATGAGCTTTTTTCCGTGGTGCTCTGACCACGTGAATTTAAGTGTGCTGCTAGATTGTCATCTAGGTTCCAACCTTTTACCACTGAAATAGTGATATGTAACTGCCACTTCTACTTCAACAGTTTCTTTTCTTTCACTTCCTGCCTATATAAATCCTTTCTGTTTACTTGTTTCTCTGATAGCTGCAATCTCCAAAAATTTAAATGCAATGTCATTTGCCATCTTCTATAATTCCATTCATCTTTTATCCTTTCTTCAATACCCTCTGTACCAAGTCTTTTCTCTCACTTTAACCTGTTGCACATTAGTGGTGATCCTGCCTTTCTTGGAATGAAATGATTAAGAAATAAAGTAAAAAAAAGACATCCTTGATGCACTAATGTATCAGATATTTTTAATGCAGTTTTTGAATCTGAATTCTTGTTTTTTTTTTTCACCTTTCTCTCCCAAAAGTAAAATTTCAAACTGAATACACTGACACAAATATTTTTTAATACGTAATTCTTTTGGGAGTTTCAGAATTTGCTTTTTAAAATTTGGAAGAAACACTCCTATATCAAGAATCTACAATGGGGTTGAAATGACTTTTCTACAATTTTTTTGTCTAAAAGATCACTGTAATATAGCTTTAGGTTTATTTAAGAAATATTCACACATAAATAATATATATTTCTTATTGTTATATATGATTCATTTAGTGGATATAGGTGTATGAACAGACATCTCTTTATTTTTTAAACAGTATATATTCATCTAGCAGCTGAGGAATTTTGAGAGTCTTTGAGTCCTTAATAAAGGAAATGTGCCTTTCAGCTGGATTCAAAACTGTAACCACCCCTCAAATAGGTTCAAATACTTCCAAAGGGTACATTTTATTTATTGATGGATCTCAAAAAAATCCAGGCTAGTATATGAAAATATGTGGTTTAAAAAACTGGTATCTACTCAAACATGTATCTACTGAATATAACATATACAGTAATAACTTATGATCATAGGAAAACCCCATTAATTCCTTAAAAATTACACACACACACACACACACACACACACACACACATATTTATAGTGTTAAATTGTAATGATGCTTAGTGTTAATATTACTGCTTTTTTTTGAGTAGTTATATCAATAAAAAGACATTTTAGGCAAGCATTTTTTGTCATAAAATACTTGATATCAAGATAGGGATAGAGTATTAATAAGATTATTGTGGAGAAGTTTATCACTTAGCTGAGCAGTGTTATTTCAGTCAGCTTTTTCTGCTGCAGCAGAAAAAGAAAAACCTGAAGAGTGAAGACATTACAATAATGCCTTCACAAATCTTTGAAATTGGCATGACAGAAATAGCACTGCTCAGCTAAGTGATAAACTTCTCAACATTAATTATATATATAACTATAGTAATTATAACAATATTAATAGTAACAGAAATAATTCTGCTAATACTAGTAATAGTTATACCATAATTTAGATCATCTTGAAAAACCCACCGAGGACAAACTCAGAGGGAAAAGGAGGGGAAGTAAAAACAGAAACAAACGAAGTACATGAACAAAAAGTCAAATACTTGCAGGAAAGAAAAAAAAAATACTAAGAAAGAAAAAAACAAACAAACCCCAAGACGAAAACCCTAACACTAAAACGCTCAATATGAAAGTAGAGCAACAAAGACAGAAAATCTATGCAAGAGCCAACAAACCTACCTAGGTTTCACCCTTCGGCTCATCAGGGTAAATTGGCTAACAACAAAGATTTAAAGTAGCAAATATATAGGTACTCGAGTCCAAAACAAAGAAGACACCAACACACAAAAAAGGGGAGTGGGAACAATCACTTTATTAGGTAGGTTTGTGGGCTCTTGCATAGATTTTTTATATATATATGTATATATATATATATATATATATATATATATATATACAAAACACACACATCATCCAATATGTTTACGAATGTCGCCATTTTTATGAAGAGATATTTTATTTGGTTTGTGAAGTATGAAAACTTATATACCAGTTTTCCTAGCCCCAACACTGAAATTTAAATCTAATCTAATCTAAACTTATTTATAAATGGAACTTTGTCTGTGTGTGTCTGTTACTTATAGACTCCAAAATGGCTGAACCGATTTTCTTGAAAATTTACACAGTTGTACTATAAGCATCTGCGAGTGTTATTAGCTAGGCTTTGTGTCAAGATACCCCTGATAAATATCGATAATCGAAAAAATCGGGTTATGCAAGAAGTGGTCCGATTTTAATCAAATTTGATACACTCATAGACAAAGACATAAGAAACAATATTCAGAAGTTTCAAGGTTGCAGTTCTATCCTTGGATGACTTATTTGACTCCGATATTGGAAATCAATACCCCAATATCCTACTGGGTCTGATCAAAATCAGTTTTTTAGCAATTTTATTTTAGTTTTTGCTTCAGGTTTGGCTTTAAGTAGCTATAATTGTAATTCTTAGTCTCAGCCATGATACCATTTACTCAGAGGACTTATTTAGCCTTCAAAATTCAGTTTACGACGAAAACACTTATTTCATATCGATACCAGGAAATCAAAATTTGACTTACATCCACTCATTTTTCTTTCAGTTTACGGTTTTGCTTTAACTGGAAACAACTATTGCTTTTTATTCTTTCATTCCAACGTCCAAAGAGTCTGAGCTCCAGGACCATCAATTCATTTTAAAGTTTTCATTAAACCCGAGCAACACCAGACTATACTGCTAGTGCTAGATAGGTTAGAAGAGTGATCAACTGTTAGGCTCGGAATGTCTTGATTTTTTGAGGAGCTTATATAAACAATAGAATCATCCAATATTTTCATGAATATCTCCATTTTTATGAAGTGTATGCTTATCAGCAAGAAAAATTTCCAAGATGTCAACATTAAGCAAGTACAAAAGTTTAAGTATCTGGCTAGTGTTTTGCTAGAAACAAAGAGGAGAGTACTGGATTGCTATGTAATGTCGGTTCTTCAATATGGCAGTGAATGTTAAACAATACCTTCAAAGATGAAGGAAAAACTTGAAGCAGCTGAAATGTGATTTTACAGAAGGATTTTGCGAATATCGTGGACCAAGCATTTGAGCAATGACGAGGTTTGGAAAGGATGGAAATGAAAAGGAAATTAATACTGAGCATCAGGAAGAGACAATTAAAGTTTCTGGGACATGCAATGAGGAAAGAGGGCTTGGAGAACCTGATACTAACAGGCCAGATAGAGGGAAAAAGAGACAGGGGAAAACAGCAGACTACATATTTGAAGGACCTGATCAGGTGGATGACGGAACGAGGGTTGCATGGTGCAATGGGAGAAAGTGTGCTAAGAGCCACCAGGGATAGGGACATGTGGAAAGCCATGATCACCTACGTCCTCATAAAACATGGTACATAAAAGAAGAAGTGTTTTAACAGAGGATTAAAAATGTGACCCTGAAATCCAAATATGCATTGGATTAGTGAAATATGTATTCCAAAAGCTAAGTAAGGTGCTGAGAAACAGAAAAATTTCATTAGAAACAAAGAAATGTGTACTGGATTGCTTTGTGGTATCCATCCTCTGAATGTTAAACAATCTCTCCAGGTGTGAGAGGGAAAACCCCCATCAGGCAGCAGAAATATGGCTTTACTGCCATTCTATATTAATTTATATTTTTAATTTTGTTCATGCTTGTTGGTTGTTTCTGGTTTTGTTTACAGTATAGTAGGGTCAGTTGGGTACCATGACAATTCATTCTGCCAGAAATTTGGAAGCAGCATACTCTACTGCTTGGTATTCACACCAGAAGCTCAAATGTGAACATTTTAGAGTATCGAACTAAGGAGAGTGCAAAGGATTCAGAAAGAGTTGGATCCAGTCAAATATGCTGTTTTGAGTGAGAACTAGTGATGGCCACATTATGCCTCTATTCATTTTCCCACAGGGCTTCAGATTCAGCTCAGAGGCCTGCATCAAGTGCCTTGAGGAGATAGTGCTGCCTGGGTCAAGAGGGTGGTTGCTTGAAGTCCCTATGTCTGCTAACAGGACTCCACACCATGCCACACAAGCAGGAGAACCCAGTCATGGCTGTCAGACAATTTTTGCAACCACATCACTCCTTATATCTGACCAATTAACTCCCCAGACTGCAACCCCCTTGATTGTTATGTGTGGGGTACAGTTGAGCGAGAGACCAACAAAACTCCTTGTAATATCAAAGAGAAACTGAAGGTAAGGATTATAGCAGCATTCACCAACTTAAACAAGGAGACCATCCAGAAGAATTGCAGGAGATTCCAAAGTTGTCTGGAGGCTGTGGTTTATGCCAATGACAATTCTATTAAATAAATTTACTTTCATATTTAAAGATATTTTTCTGTAATTTTGGTAAATATATCTGTTAAAATGAGATTTTAGTGTTTTTTCATTTTTTTGTAATTTAAATGACAATTTATCCTTCCCACCCTGTATTGAGGGTAAGAGTAATAAGGGAAGACAGCAAGCCATCTCACTGATGAGCTTGTGTGAATAGAAAGTGAAACAGATGAACATTGCCAAAACCTTAGCAAAGGGAGAGAAAACTGCTAAGGACAACAAGGGAGACAAAGTTTTGAAGAGTAGTAACTGAAGAGACTACTCTTTGAAGAGTAGTCTCTTTGCTGGATTGTCCAAAGAGCTACACAATTTTTATTTAAAATTTAAATATAATTTGAGTATAAATAAGTGTCAAATTTAATAACCAATATTTTTTTTATTAATAGAGCAAACATTGATAATGTATTTCTTGTGTTGATTTCATTCCAAAAGCTTTTACTAATTATTTTATAATGTATTTCTTGTGTTGATTTCATTCCAAAAGCTTTTACTAATTATTTTTATTAATGAGGCAAATATTGATAAAATTTACTTCTTAATGATAATGTAACAACTGATATATAGCTTTTTATATTGTATGAAGTATTTAAAAATAATTTAAAGTATATAGTATAATGGGCATAGTTTATATCCAAAAATTATTACTGCTAAGAAGGTCGGGTCACTGTTTTGGGCCTAAAGTTTTTCTCGTCAGCATTCATCTTGCACATACACACATCTTTATGTATATTGTCCATGCATTGAATACTGTTACCACATCTGGTTTGGTGCTCCTGCTATTCATCTTGGGGTGTTTGACAAAATTCAAACGAGGATGTGTTTTCTACAAATACTTTCATGGCTTCTGCTCTGATGAGCTTATCTTCCTAGTGCTCCCACTGCACAGATTTACTTGTGCTACTAGAGAGGTAAACAGGTCCCGTCCTTTTACAGTGAAAATAGTAAAATGTAATCACCTCTTCTACTCCAACAGTTTCTTTTTTTGCACTTTCCACTTTGGAATTTTCTTCCATACACTTGCTTCCCTGATAGCTACAATCTTCAAGAGTTTAAGTGCAATGTCAATTCCCATCTTTTATCCCCTTGATTCCCATCTTTCTTTTTTCCTTTCCCTAACTGCCCCACTTTATCTTGTTCCTCTTACTTTCTTTTTCTATCTTGTAACTCTCTTCACATCAGTGGCAGTACTGCTTTACTTGGGGTGAATTGATTAAAAAATATATATAGACACACACACACACACACACACACACACACACACTACTGGTCATAATTATTAGGCTACCCCAGTGTTTTAAAAAAATGATGTATTTCATACAATTTTTAGTATTTATTGCCAAGTGAATAATTGTAAATGAAAATAAAATGGTTCTTTTGTTAATACTGCACAATAACATGTGCATCAAATGAATTTATAAATATGAAATAATTACTTATATTGCGGTGTTATCAATAAAAGAATGAAGAAAATTTAGGGTGATTTGGACGAGTTCATCTTTGTTTCCTTGCCTTGTAAAATTTTGCGAAGTAATGATAACAAAAGAACCATTCTATTTTCATTTAGAATTATCCACTTGGCAATAAACACTAAAAAAAGTATAAAATACATAATTTTGTTAAAAAAAACTGGGGTGGCTTAATAATTATGACTGGTAGTGTATATATATATTAACAGATTTTAGCATCCATCAGAGATCCTGAAACAAATCCTCTACAGATACTGGTATAACTACTTTAACAATTTTTTAAATGTCTGAAATGTTATAACAACTGGATGTTAAAGAAAGTAAGATATGAGTAGGGAATTACTTACAGTACAAGTTGACATCATTTTCTTTTCTTTTATATAATATAGAAGATCTTAAACATATAAATAAAAATTTTTTGTCAGCGTTCTTTTTACTGTCATTTATCTCCCCTTGGCATGAGCTTCTTCACAATGAAAAGAGGAAAGAAAAATATATTAGTAAAGTCTCCATGGAATTCACTTTAGTTCTTTATCTTTGGAACTATAAAAAGAAAACTCTCATGATAGCCTAACATTTTCCATATGTTCAGTCACTTGTTCTATCTGAAGTGAAAAAAATATCTGAACTGTCAAGGATGCATTATACAATTATAATATGAAAGTGTTTGTTGGAAGTAAGATTAAACCATTTTAAGTACAATTATAAAAGAGAAAGAAAGAAGAAAAAAATCAAACAAGAATAAATGTTTGGATATAACTTCATGGATGACAAGTACAGGGTGTGTGGGTGGAACTGCATATCAAATTTTTCATAAAGTTTGTACAAATGGTTTTAGGAAAAAAATAGGATTTCTTCATTATAAAGTTGAGCATAAAGTAAAATCATTGGAAATTTATTGTTTAAAAAATCTAGAATAACATGTTTTGTTGCCCTGTCAGTGTAATGATCTTGCAACTTGTTGATTATAATATTGGGTTTACCAAATATATGGTCATCTTCAAAGTACTTACCATTTGCTAACAATTATCAAAGCCAATTTTATGGAGACTGTTTTAAAGTAAAACATGTTCATTGAATTCAACTTGTTTCAAATTGATATTTTTTGCATGTTTCTCTCAATTTTAAACAAAAGAGAAATTGGTTAACTTGGACTTTCATACCCATAAAAAAAAATGGAATATTGAAAGAACAGCTTTTCCTATAACATTGCTTTTATTTTAACTACCTTTGCTCCTCACTCAGCAAAGTTTATTTTTTAAAGAGTGATAATTAGAATTGTAATAAAACTTGGATGTATGATGAAAGTCAATTTTTACATTTTTTTTTGTACTTGAGAATTTACAAGACTATTTGATTCTTACCAGTTAATCTGTTGGCCTATCTCAAGATGTTCTATCTGGTTTTTAAAATTTACCAAGTACTTTTTCTTTTATCATTTTGAAAATTTATTAGATTTAAAATCAATTGCTAATTTCATATTTGAAGACATGGTTTCTTAAGATTTATCATGAAAGTCACTTGTACACTAATGATAGTTTTCTTTTTAATATGTCTAAAAACAGAAACCAGAGTTATATTGTTAGATATGTAACCATAAGTAAAATTTTATTAAGAGAATCTTTACTTCATAATTTCACTCAACTAGAACGTAAAACTACTTTCTCATCTGGAATATAACATTTTTTTTTCTCTCATCTGGGACATACCATTATTTTATTTTTTTCATCTGAAACATACCAATCCAAGAAACTCTGATTCTGCTGAATGAGGAAAGACCAATTGAAAAGATGAAACTTATGGGGTTAGAAAGCCAGTTTTAAAATGAAGGATCAGTACGTAGCAGAGGAAAGTAAGATAATTCACCATCCAAGACATTGTATGAATTGCAAAGATGGAGGAGGAAGCAAAAACAAAATGTCTGATTATTACATAGCATGTCATTTCATTTGAGAGGTGAATATCACTTTCAAAAATATTTATATTCATAAATTAGTGATTATATATGTTAATCTGGAGGGTGCTTATTTTTCCAAAGTGGAAGTCTAACTTTAGAAATGGGTATTTCTTCTGGAATCTATAACCAAGAAGAAATGGATACAAAGCAAGAGTGCCAGTATAAAAGCCAAAATATTGTAATATAAAAAAATATTCAAAGATGAAGAAATAAGTTTGAATGAAGTAAAATACAATGAGAGCTGTGCTGTGTCTAAAAAAATTGTTCAGTCAAGTTATAATCTGTGAAAGAGAAAAGAAAAAATAGCAACTAAGTAGAATGAGAAGCTATGCACACAAACAAAAGTGCAAAACCTTCCCAGTGCTTCATTTTTCATAAAAATTGCACTGTAATATATAAATGATTCATGTTGCAAGGTGTATATATATATATACATATCTTTTGGAGGGTACTGAAAGGTTCTTGGCTCAAAGTAGATTTAATATTCAGGCCAAACATCAAAACTATCAAGAAAGATTTTTTGGTGGGTCCAAAAACTTTTTTTTAATACCACCTTATATAAAATACACTTTCTGATAAAATCTAAGTTTATTTATTTATTTGTTTTTAATCATTGAGTGCAAAAAAGTGCTTGTCCATTTGGAACATAAGTCTATCACGTTGTTTAGACAATAATCAGGTTTATCTTGTAAAGACTAGTGGCTGTTAATGACGACACCTCACTGGTAAAACTAAATTCCATAAGACAACAATTTCTTTGATTATGAATAAAAAGAAAAGAAAAAATAAATTTATGTATAAATTTAGTAAAAAAGATTATTTCATAAGAGATGATATAAACATTTTAATATTCTATTATTTTTTGGTTAATAAAACAGATGGACATTTTTAGTCTCATCAAAGTATTAAAAAAATTAGACATAGAGAAAGTAATGGTCCTATCCAATATTGTAAGAGTTACTAGAAGACTATAGATTGACAAAGACCTTATATCTTTGGTTAATTCTTTGCTACTATTAACAAACTTTGTATAAATGAAAATGTCAAGATTTATATTGTTTACAAGTGAACTGTTTTCCTCATCTTTGTTGTTTCTATTACAATGTTTCAGCTGTTGTGCTTTATGACTTTCATCAGGAGCATGCTGATCCAGGTAACCTACATGAAATTTTGAACTGAACTCTTTCAGAAATCTGCAAAGGTAGGTTGTTCTTGTGTGTCTTGGGATATAGTTTAGTTCTTTATTTAGAACTACTCAGTTATTGATTGACCTGTTTTCTCAGAGTCCAAGTATACAATACCCAGCCAAGGGATTGAACTTGCAATTACTATGTGACCAAATTTATGAATCAATGCCTAAATCCATTGTCCCATGATTTCATTTTTTTTTCTCAATCACTGGAGGTGATAGCATGATTTTCTTAGAATGAAGACCTGATTTTGGGGAGGCTAAATTTATCACTTACTCAAGGATCTTTTTTGCTGACCATTGTTGTAAATGATCCATTTCTCATCACCTGTCACAATTTGCTTTGAAATGGGTGTACTTTCATGTGTTTATAAAGCAAATCACAAAAAGAAATGTGATCCAAAAGATTCTTTTCTCTCAGATTATGTTTTACCCAAGCTTCACTAAGAGCTCATGGATGGTGGATTTCGATAAATTTTGTGTTTCTGTCAATTCCTGCATTGTGTAATATGGGTTATTCTCATTCGATGTCTTGATTTGGTCATCATTTCTAATGGGAGTCTGCCTGAGTGTTTTTCAAGGCAGGTTCCCAAAAACTTGAAATTTTAAAATCTAAGACCAAGTTGCTGTCTGTCAATCATCACAGGCAACCTCTCCTGCCACCCATAAGCATGGACTAAGTGAGTCTCCCCGAAAGCAATACTCTGCACCTCCTCGGCCTTACCCTCTCTTCTGATCTGAAGTGAAACCACTACATTGAATCAATAGCTAAATCCACTGCTAGGAAAGTTGGGTCACTGTGTTGGGCCAGGATGTTTTTCCCACCTGAAACCATTCTGCATATATATATATACAAATCAACCATTCGTCCATGCATGGAGTACTGCTGCCATATATGGTCTGGTGCCCCCGATGTTCATCTCCGTGTTCTTGACAGGCTCCAAAGGAGAATCAGTAATGTGATAGGTACTGACTTGGCGGCACGACTACAGCCACTTTCCCACCAACAAGATGTGGCTTCCTTTTGTCTGTACTATAAATACTTCTATTGCTTCTGCTCCAACAAACTTAAATCACTGGTGCCTCCACAACAGGTGTTAACTTGTGCAACTAGACTGGCATCTGGGTCTCACCCATCCACAGTTAGATCAACCAAATGCAGATGACAATTCTACTACTGCAGCTTCTTTTCTTGCACTTCTTGCCTGTGGAACTCACTTCCTTATTCTTGCTTTCCTGACAGCTACAACCTCCAGGAATTTAAATGCAAGGTCAATGCTCATCTCTTAACTACTTGATCCTAGTTCTTTCCACACCGCCCTGTATATCCTTTCCTTTCTCTTCACCTTCATAACTGTCATCACTCCTGTATTCCCATCCTTCTCTTGCTCCTTTGTAACTGGTTCATCCTTCTCTACAATCTCCCCTAATCTTTTCCTCTTATGTAGCCCCCTGCACATCAGTGGTGTTACTGCCTTGCTCGGAGTGATATGATTTAAAAAAAAAAAAAAAAACTATGAATTACTCATTTAGTAAGATCAACAAAAAAAAACAGAAATAAAAAAAACAAGACTTTGCAATAACACCAAATTATCATATTAAAAGTATTTTCAACCAGGTGGCTTCTTTTTTGTGAAGAATTGTTTTAAAAAGGAGGTTTCTGAAAAAGTTTTTCCTGTTTATTTTTTCTAAAATACTGCAAATACTGTGAAGAACATCCTATTGTAGGATGTAAAAATTTTTGGTTGGATTGAAATCAGGCAAATTTATTTTCCTGGCCTTCTGAAGAGAGAAATGAGAAAAGAAAGAACCTTTATGTAACTCTGAACTTGATAAACCACAAAAATAAAAATTCATTTTTTGTGCACAGCAGAGTATCACAGTGTAGTATAATGGTTAACAAGTTGGTTTAACTGGCCATTGTTGCTTGTGTTCTTGTACTGTGCCAAACTAAGCTTAGTAAATAAAATAGAAAACCCCAAGAAAACCAAATACATTAAGTTCTATCAAGTGTAGTAGTAAATGAAACCTGTAGGTCTTAGTGATGACCATCCTTCTTTGAACCTTGTGAACTGGCACTACAAAATCAGAAAGAACCATACCAAATAACAGAAACCATCTCAGTTGAGGTCTTTCAACAGTAAAAACAATTAAAGTAAATAGTAAATGCAACCCAAAGAACAAATAATGTCAAGATAGTGACATTCCAAACTATTTTGGACAAAAGTTTATGAAGAAAGCCTAAATAATACTGGAAAGAGCAATAACAGCTAGTGTTCTTGAGAACTCTATTTTCCTAAAGAAAATTGTTTGAATAATAAGATTTTATAAAATTCAACTGAAACTAGTACTGACTGCTTTGTCAATGAATGTTAAATGTTTCCTTATAAAGAAATATTTAATATTTCCATATACGCTCTATTTAGAGTAAAACCTACATATTAAGAAAAAAAAGAAAAAAGTGTTATGAGATTATTATATTCATTACGTTAGGAGGTTATTATATTTATTGCTAATCATATGATAATTGTGCTTGTCCCTCCCTCATTAGTTTGCATGACCATTATGCCCTGCCAATACCTCATAAATAATGGACTATTCCATTTTGATCATGTGGAAAGATACAACAGAAGAAATGCTATATGGTTTCAGTGAAAGAAAGCTATGTTTAAAGTCTCCTGTCAATACTTAATAAATAATTGACTATACTGTTTTGATTGTATAGAAGACAAAAAGCATATAAAAACTACTTGGTTTCAGTCAGAAAATGAAAGAAGGAACGGAAAATCTTTTCATTTGTACCTCCTTACTTTTTAGAATAACATCCAGCAATCATATTTATGTTTGTTTGTTTGGAGTTTTATGGCATATCAACCACTATGGGTCACTTAATGCCAAATCCAGCCTGTGCATATATATTAAAAATATATACACTTTGTATACACAATTTAGGGATAATGTCCTTGAGCCATGGCATGTTTATTTTTACTCCGGTAAGTGATTTCAAATATTTCTATCTAGCATACGTTAGTTATTTATATTAAGCAGTTTGATTTGTTTCTATAGTCAATTGATGCAGTTTTCCACTACCAGTTTTATTTACAGTGGGTAAAGGGCCAGTGTAGTTTTATCCAACAGTGATTTGGTTGTTTAGTTTTTTATGGTATATCAACCTTGATCGGTTGATTATTCTGGGTTATGATGAGATATTATATTTTTGGATATAACCCTATCTCTCTCAAGAAAGAGAGAACATCATCCATTTCCACCTTCTCAAACAAATTTCTCATATTATCTGTTTTAAAATACTGCTCTCTGGTTCTAGCTAGATGTTTGATTGTGTAAGGTGTTTGGCATGTCAAACACTATGGTGGTTGTTCCTGCGTGAGTATAAAAGAATGAGTGAGTTGAGTGGCCAATACGCAAGCGTGATATAATGACTTGTTCTTTCCTTGATTTTCTGAAGCCCGACCTCCATTCTCCAAGTGTAGGCTTTATTTAGTAGAGTTTGTTGTTAGTGTTGCCATTCCAATGTTGTTGCCATGTTGTTAAAAAGAATTTATATATTTAAGGTTTCAAGTCCGTATATGTAATACTGATATTGTCTGGGCTGAGCTCTAAGGCCAATTTTGCTGCCGAATCAGCTCTTTCATTTCCATGCACTCCAATGTGGCTAGGTTCATATTTATGATTGTTATTGCAATATGTTGTTGAAGTCATTAAACTCAAATATTTAACAATGCGATAAGGGAATTCTATGGATATTTGATTGTAGTAGAACTTGCTATGAGAGTATTCAATCATTAACCAGGTAATTAAGAAAATAGGGAACTGTGAAATTTTCATGGGTTAAAATTAGTAAATATAATTTATTTACAATATATTTATGTTTTGTATTTTCAAAAAGTCATAGTCAGAATAAAATCCATATCTTTTTAACACGGATAGATAAAAATAAAATATTATTTTCATAGATTTTCTGTTATATTCATCTGCTTTCAACCTTTGATAATTGCAGTTCATCCTTGATATCTTCGAATACAAATGGTATTGAATCAAAATAATAACACAGACGTTTTTTCTTCTTCATTGTTATAAAGTAGCATATTGAGTTATTCACCTCACCAACTTCCAATACAAATGTGTCTACTCAAGCAATTCCCTAGTCGAAAAAGTCTAAGTTCTTGAATTCATGGTTGACATTACTTTGTTTTCACTTTGTCAGAAGCTCTTAACTGCCCATCCTGCATGGGTACTGTTTTAAAAAGCCTTTCTAGCCTCTATATTTTATACACTGTACATAAAGTTTTACTTTTTAAAAGACCAATGTGTCCATACAGGCTTTAGAAAAACACAAAACAAGAGAGAATTACAGTTGTTTCCCACCTCATTCTGTAGGGTTGCTGATTCAAACCTCTCAGCAGAAATACAGGGAGTGGATAAGATAATGAAAGCACCTTGAAATTTCAAACAAATTTATTTCAATATGAGTTAGGATCAAATTTGGTAATAATTACAGCTTGAATTCTGCATGTGATTAATTTGGAAAAAATTTGGTGTTGTTTCTAGAGAAATCTTTATCTATTCTTTCAATGATGGCAGTGTTTTTCTAAAATGAACCATAAATGTTCAACGATGTTGAGTTCTGAAGACTGTGGTAGGTAGGTAAAGTGTTCTGCTTCACTAGAATGTTCCTTGTGCCATTCAGCTACAAATTTAGCAGTATGAATGGATGCGTTATCTTCCTGAAAGATGCCATTTCCCTCCAGAAAAAGTCATTGAACCATAGGATGAAGTCGATCACTTAAAATTCTTAAATAATCTTGACTGTTGATTTTAATGAACTTATTTAAATATTAACTGTAAAAAATGACAATTTCAGCAAAAAATAAGCTAGTACTATTAAAAATAGACAAACTTTTGAAATGTTAATCAAATTTTCCAAATTATGCTGTTATGGTACTAGGTGTTTCCATCATTTTGTCCCCCACTTTTCTTCTTCTCCTATATATCAGTCAGTTAAAAGCCATACGTGATACATGCTCGGGCAATCATGCCTCGAAAGAGACATGACTGACTAGGCAGAAGATTATCTTGCAGTAGGCTGCCATTACTTTTTGTGGTAGACTGGTTGCCAGCCAAGGCTATAGAACCCAATATGTCCTGTTATTTAACTCATAACTGGTGGGAAGAGACGGATTAGTACCTTTTCCAAGGTTAATTGTGCATTACTGTCATAAAATCCATGAACCAATTCTTTAATTCAGTAAGATATTGTCCTGTAGACAAACAACAAGGATGAGGAAAATAGTCTGCATGTAGATAGTGTAAATAAAAGATGAATTGTCATAATTGGATTTTTTATCTGAAATGCATTTTTTTTTTTTTACTACACATACACACAATTTACTACACATACACACTATTTTTTTTTACTACACATACACACAAATTCTACAAATCTTTTAAGCATAGCTTAAAATTGATTGTCTAAAACTGTCTATACAAAGCCAGATATAGGGAAATAATCAGACAGACGAAAAAATAAGTTATGTAGAAATACAAAACAACAACGAAGCTACTTGCTTTTCCAGTTACAAAAATGTCTGCTCATCAATCATCAGAAGTTATAGTCAAGAAATTACATTTTCATTACCCACTTTCTCAGTTTTTATTACTGTTTTCATAGCTATCTTTAACAGCTACAGATCTTTGATATAATATAACAACTATTTATGCTTTTTCTGTCAGTGTTTATGCAAATGAGGACAAATTTGTCTCAACAGACAGAATTTCATTACCAGCTAGCATAAAGAATATAAAAAAAAATGGATTGTTGATCCTCACAAGTTCTGTAACTGCTGGAGGTCATAGGAGCACCATATACTGCAGCTAAAGTAGAAGTGGTGTGTCTAGGGCAAGATAGCCTGACAGAATCCAACTCTTTCCAGGGCTGGTTTGAATTCAAAGTTTTTCTATAGATAGAGCCCAGTTTGCTCGGCTATTTACCTATAAACTGGGGAGAAGAGAAAAGAGACAGATTCATTCATTTTCTAAGGTTACTGGCACATATGGAAAAAAACTCAACTGGAATTTGAAATCAGCTCATGATTTATAATTTTGAGCCACTCTCCATTATTCCAGTTGAATTCATTGCATTCACTTATGCACAAATATCCTTGGGAAAGATATGAATCCATCTCTTCTCCCTATAGCTATGGGTTGAATGGCAGGACAGATTGGGTTTTGTAGCCTTGGTTTGCAACCAGTCTACAACAGAAAGAAATGGCGACCTACCATGGGAAAATATTCCGTTTAGTCAGTCATAGATCGAAAGAGACATGATCACTCAAGAGTGTATTACGTTGACACTCACTCATCATCATCGATGATACCATTTCTAAACTTGTAGGAAATGCAATTTATACTGCATTTAGTGAATTTTCAACTATTATAACAATTATTATAAGCCTATTTAGTAGATTAAAACATTGCACAACTGTAACAAATGTATGAGTGAATGCTTGACAAAGCAAGCATCATGGCAGTGAACACAAAAATGGTAGTGCATGTGCGTGATAAGACTGAGAGTGAGGCCCGTATTTATTTGCAGATTTGCATGCCTCACTGGCAAAAATCTGAGTGTTTTGCAAGAGCAGATGCAGTCATTTTTTGAGTTTTAATGAAACTGACATGCGTTGTTTATTTTGGTGTCAACAGTAGTGTTTGATGAAGAAGAAGACGACTACTACCGGAGAAAACAAAGACTTCACTTATTTCTTACAGAAAGATTTACAACAACCAACAGCAGAATTAAGAAAGACAACTGCAATAAAGCAAGTATAGCAGTTGATATGTTTTTTGCACTCACATACACTACAAGTCATTTAACTTGTCTGCGATTGGCTAAAAATTACTACTGTTTTGTATAAAACAATTTACTAATCGCAGTCGCCCTTTTAATCTTTCAGCTCTGAGTCTATTTACCTAATCTGATTAGTATGTGTGTAGTGATTGGTTAATGTTTAACCAATCACATATTTTTAATATAAAATCAAGTTTTCCTGCGGTTCCTCCTGGATCCTACCTCTTTAACTTATATACAGCGTCTTTTTGGAAGTTCATCAGTAAGATCCCAAACTGCTATTTGATTCCACACCAATCTTGCTCAACACACTTTAATGCACACACAGACACACAACTTTGTAATCACAATTTTCTCTCTGAACATTTCACCAAGTACTTCACTTGAACATTGTTGATTCAAACCTGCGTTATACACAACACGTTCAAAGGAATTAATATTCCTTGGGTTATTCCTTCTTACGTACCAACATTTCTAACACTTATTTAGAACATCTTTCCACAGGAAAGAACTTTCTTCGCTCAGTTGATTGTGATCAACCAGCAGTCAAAGAGGAAAAACTTTTTCGTCTTACTCTATGTGTATTAATATTACATGCTTTGTTTTTCATTGTTATATTTGATTTAATATATATATTTGTTTGTTACAAATTGGATTTGTTTTTACCATCTTGAATTTTATTTATTTATTTTTTTTTAATTGTATCACCCCGAGCAAGATGGTAATGCCACTGATGTTCAGGGGGCTACATAAGAGTAAAAAGATTAAGTAGAAGAGAGTGAAGAGGAAGACTAACTAGTTAGAAAGGAGCAAGAGAAGGATGGGAATACAGGTCTGATGACAGTTGCAAAGGTGGAGAGAAAGGAAATGATATACGGAGTGGTGAAAGAACTAGAGTCAAGTGGTTAATAGATGAGTATTGACCTTGCATTTAAATTCCTGGAGGTTGTAGCCATCAGGAAAGCAAGAATATGGAAGCGAATTTGTAATTCGTTTAAAAATAATTTGGTTTAATTATTAGTTATACATGTTTAGGTGTCTTGGCATGTGTTGTTGTAAATGTATCTTCTTAGTGTTCATTTTTTATCTTCTAAAACTAACCTAGCTTTATATAGCTTGAAATAATTTTAATTATAAAATCAAATAAAGACTTTAAGTGACAACTTTTGATTGTCTGTCTTAAGGGTTGTGGTATACCTAGTCATAGCAAGTTTATGTTAGACGAATTGTAATATAAATAGTAAAGGTACCTGCATTTTGGTGCAAGCATACTATACAAGTATTTAGTGTGATATTTTCTTGAACTGGTGTCCTTAAAAGACTGGTATCAGATAACACACCAAAATTTTGGGATAAAGACTTATGTAATTGGTTGAAAATACCGCTGTATAATCCACAATCTAATGAGATTGCAGAAAGAATGGTGCAGACAGTAAAATTGAAATTAAAGGCTTTTTCCCCCAAAGATATTTTTACTTATCAACGTTTCTGCTTAGTTATAGGACTATTCCACATGCAAACAGATTGCAAATCCTATCTGCATTAATGGGAAGAGAAATTATATCGACATTAACAATGTCTTAATTGACAAATGAAAAATAAAAAAGACTAAGTAGGAAGCCCTGAAAGAGCTAATTTCATTATGCGGAGGGGATATAACATGGCCGTTATATCAAAGAAAAGAAACAGCCTAATGTTTCATTCTGACCAACTAAAACTCAGAACTGAAGAGAAAGATGCGATAGAAGATCTTGACAAAGAAGAAAGGATGAGTTCTTTAGGTCAGGATAATGTAATAGAAGATAAGTATATGGATGATAGCAAGAGTGACTCAGACATGGAAGAAGATGAAATGACACTGAGATCTCAATGAAAAAGAACAGGACATTAACTTCAAGAGGGAAAGAGAAAAGAAGTTCAAGAACAATGAAAGACATTAAAATGCTTCGGTTCAGGAAGGTGTAACGAGATTAGCAAATAGAATTTTACTTATGTGTCAGACAAGAGGAAAAGGACTACTGATCACATGTTGTAGAACAACTCTATACAACAATAACTTTAATAATTTGAGTCATTTCTTGACAATCCAGACATAAAAAAGGAGTTTTTGATTTACACTGGTAATAACAAAGAGAAAAAAAACACATTGCAGAAATTGATTAACTAGCAAAACTTTTGTAATAAAGTCAATGTATTCCTATTAAACTTGCTATGACTAACCACAACCCTTAAGACAGACAATCAAAAGTTGTCACTTAAAGTCTTTAATTGATTTTATTATAATTAAAATTATTTCAAGCTATATAAAGCTAGGTTGGTTTTGGCAGATAAAAAATGAACACTAAGAAGATGCATTTACAGCAACACATGCCAAGACACCTAAACATGTATAACTAATAATTAAACGTAATTAATTTTAAACAAATTACAAACTATAACATTAAAAACATTAACTTCTGGCAAATTGATTTCAGATTTTACCAAACTATATCTTTTTAATTATAAAATTTCCCCAAAACAAAGAACCATTCATGTTAAAGGGTGATTGAATAAGGAGTGTGGTATGAAGAAGTGAAGATTATGAGGATAGAGAGGATAGACAGTGAGTGGTCCTTGACCTGAAGAGGTTAAGAATTTAGTATTCAGAGGATCATCCAGGTAGGTGGTTGTTCCATAAATTTACAGTTCTTAGTCGGGGAGAGGAAGCTGTCTGACTTCCTCTTCACAAATGGAATATGGAAGAAAAGTGGATTATTTAACTGCAAATGTAGTATGGCAATTCTTACTTGTGTTACGTGTGAAGTGTAACAAAAGAAAAGAAAATGATTGACTGAAACTCAGGGTTAAATCTCATACAAATATTTTTTTATATATATCATTTTGTGTTTATCGTAAATTATTTACAATTTTTTGCATTAAAAACAGAAACATAGAGTTTACTACTGGTAAGCGATGTGTTACGAAGGGGAAGGAAGGGTCAGTAACTTTAGCCAGTTAAGTTATCGAAATAGTTTAAGTGCTATACTTTTTGGAAATTCTTAAATGTGTATATAAAGAATAATTTCCAGTATGGTCAATGAAAAGGTCAAAAAATCTATTTACCCTTTTAGTTTCATGAGGTTCTCTTTCAGGTTTAAGTTGGTCGGCAACTTTTCTTAGATATTCTTTCAGCTGGATAAATACTTAAATCAAAGCCGGAGTTGATAATGTCAGCCAATATTTTTAACAACCTCTTCCCAAAACCTATTTTTAAAAGGGCTAACACCTAATTTGCATATTTCTTGAAATCTCTCGAATCTACTGGAATTTTCTCGAACATTCTAGCATCTTCCAAACGTTCTATTTCTAATTTCCTTATTTTTAACAACTACTTCATTAATGTATGTGTGTTGTGGTACAGTGGATATCAGCTCGGAACGAGAAACCGGGGAGCCAGGTTCGAATTCCAGTTGAATCCATTGTATTCACTTACGCGCAAATACCCTTGGGAAAGGTATTAATCCGTCTCTTCCTTCCAGTTATGGGTTAAATAATAGGACAGATTGGGTTCTATAGCCTTGGTCGGCAACCAGTCTACCGCAGAAAGCAATGGCAACCTATTGCGGGATAATCTTCTGCCCAGTCAGTCATGTCTCTTTCAAGACATGATCGCCCAAGTGTGTATCACGTATGCCACTTAACTGACTGACTTCATTAATAAAAATGTTTTGTAATAACAGGTAGGACTCAACAGAATCCCTTACTACAACTTTTTAGACATTATTAATATTATTTTTATATATAAATGCATACTTGTAACACCTGTAAAGTTTGGAACTAAAGAGTGGAACTCATCTATACTGACTGTACTGCGATGATTTTTTGCCTATAGATGTCATGCCATTGTTATCTAAAACCTTACTACATATATTCCAGTCTACATTCTTGTAGTGTGAATATGAGCCTGCTGTAATTCTTTATGTTATACACTCACTAGGACAACTTCAATGACAGACAGAAAGAACAACACACACCTGTGCATAAAAGATCCCAGTCAAAGTGTGAAATTGAATGACAAGACTGGCCTCTTAAAGGCTGTAAGCAAAAAGTATAAAGTACTTAGTAGTTCACTTATATATGAGCAACCATAAGTACACATCAACCTCAATTCATCCTAACCTTTTGTTACCTGTCTTAACTTTTCAATATGCAATACATGTAACTTCACTGTCCAAAATCTAAACAAAAAAAACCCAAATGTTCAATTGAGGACCTCAACAAAATATGTATAGTGGATATTTTAGGCTCAAAATCTAACAAAAATGTTGACTCTTTTTATAGATGACTAGCAGTCTAGCCCGACATTCGGGTGTAATGAAAGTTTTAAAACTAATCCATGATCCCAGAGCTCAGACTCTTTTGATGTTGGTACAAAAGACTAAAAAGCAATAGTTGTTTCCAGTTAAAGTGAAACTGTAGACTGAAAGAAAAATGAATGGATGTAAGTCAAATTTTGATTACCTGGCATCAATATCAAATAAGTTTTTTTCGCCGTAAACTGAATTTTGAAGGCTAAGTAAGTCCTCTGAGTAAATGGTATCATGGCTGAGACTAAGAACTGCAATTATACCTACTTAGAGCCAAACCCGAAGCAAAAACTAAAATAAAAGCTGAAAAAATACAGACATACAGGCAGATAAACAGACATACACACACACACAAACATCTTGCCTTTTATATATATATATATTTTATCGATTTTCTGCACTATTGTAAGAACTGCAACCTTGAAACTTCTGAATATTGTTTCTTATGTCTTTGTCTATGAGTGTATCAAATTTTATAAAAATCTGACCACTCCTTCTATAACCTGATTTTTCGATTATCGATTTTTGATATTTATCAAAACAAAACCTAGCTAGGAACACTCGCAGACGCTTATAGTACAACTGTGTAAATGTTCAAGAAAATCAGTTCAGCCATTTCAGAGTCTATAGGTAATAGACACACACATACACACAAAGTTCCATTTATAAATAAGTTTAGATACCTTCAAGATAAGGCATCATTACAAACTGACTCATACACATTTGCATAATCAAGAAAATAGGTAGACTTTTTTTATTTTTAGTTAAATACTCTTTACTAATTTATTTCATTTATTTAAAGTCAAAGTGAAATTATTTGCTCTGAGTCAATGTGAATGGAGAATTCATTTCAATAAAAATGGTGAACATTAAGCAGAGTTCTATTTTATAAATTGAATAGAAACAATAAAACAAACATTTTGGTTGCATTAGTGACTCTGCAGTATTGAATTTATAGTGGGTTGGAATATTTCATTGTATACAGAAAACACAAAATGGATTAAAAATGGCTTATAATAACACTCAAATTTATCGAGTCCATGATTTTTACACAAACACAAAAAATGCCATATATAAAAACATCTTAAATTGCTCTACATTATAATTATTTGAATTAATGCTTTGTCATTAATTTAAATGTTTCTTGACAATAATTACTTTTAGCTGAGTTTGATTTTTTTAATCATATATTATTTGAAATCAGTTCTATTGACCTGCTAAGAGGCAAAAAGTATCAACAAATGTTCCTGTTGCTATTTCACAGAGATCTTTGCTGTTGAACAATATGCAGACTTGTATGCAGGTCACTAGAGGGACTTAAGTGTTACATATGACACGGACATTGAAAACTGAATGAGGCTAAAGAAACGATGGGACAGTTTATCATATTACTTAAAACATTATTTTTAGTTGGTAGCCATATTTGAGGAGATGCACAATTTTATTTTTAAAAGTATTTCATCTACCAAGCCTAGTGTCTATTTAAATACAGGTATCCACTAAAACTATGTAATATAAAAATTCTTTAGAAAAAAAAAAGAATCATTTTCAGGCAGTTCTTCTGTGTGCCACATCCCTTCAGAACATGTATGATCATGGCTCTCCAAAGCTTCATATTCCTTGTGGCCCTGAGGAGTTTTCTTCCCTTTGCTAAGGCTTTGCCACTTGTCACCTGTCCAACCATCTATTCACACAAGCTTGTCAGGTATTTGACTTGCTGCTGTTGTAAGGGGGCTAGTGTCTTTAGTAGATGACCCCCTCCCCGGTAAACATTGAAATTGCAGCAATGACATAGTAAAGGCAAGGATAATGAGAACAAGGAGATTAAATTATGCCAAATTCATTAATGGCAAAATCAAAGTTACAAGACAAAAAAATTTTAGTATTTCAAATATTCTCATTGGTCATGTTGGAAATCATGAGTTTTACCCTGAAAAGGACAACCTATCAGTGCAGTGGGATAAGAAGATCCATTTGACTTAGCTAGAGTAGCAAGGGCTAGAGATGATAATGATGGCTAGCTAGCAGCTGCTGTTGTTGTTGAGAGTACTGCTACTGGCTGTGCTGAGGGCTAATTTCTACTGCTGCTGCTGGATATGATACTACACAATCATTCTCTTCACCAAGGGTTGGGCATGGGCAGTCCACCTTCCTTTTTTTTTTTTTTTAAAATCATTTCACCCCAAGCAAGGCATTTCGCTGCCACTGTTGCGCAGGGGGTTACATAGGGGAAAGTGATGAGAAAGAGTGGTTAGGGGGTTACATAGGGAAAAGTGATAGGAAATGTCAGAAGGAAGGTGATAGACGAGTAAGGATACCGAGGATGAAGGTTACATGGATGGGAAAAGTGTTTGAGAAAATGGGTCTCCTCCCTCCTTTTGCTTTTGCATGCTGATTTTATGATGAGGGAATGTTACAACATTGATAGTTTTAAGGCTACTTCCAGTTGAAAATAAACAATTGTAAATTTATTTAAAATTACAAATAGACATTGCACAACCAAGAGCAGAAAAGAAACTGTATATACTTCAGGTGATCATTAAAAAAAAAATCACTGAAATGACACAGAATTATTAATCTTGATCATAATGTTTTAGGTCACAGAATAATAAATCAGCATGAGGCTACAATACTGCCTTCCCTTATCACTCTTATCCTCAGTATACCCTGTGGGTGTTATGTTTACCATGCCCTTCTTCCTCATTATGTATTCTAGAAATTTTAACTATCTCTTGATTCTAAGTTCTTTTTGTTACCATTATCTTTAAGAGTTCCTGGTTGTTTACTCACTCCATCCATGGAATTTTAAATATCCTTCTGTAGAACTACATATCTGTTGTCCCCAGTTTTCTCTTCATCTATTGGGAGATTGTCTAGCATTCACTGTTTAGCTTTTGGAAGGCATCTTTCCCTATTCAAATGTGCCTTTGCATTTTTTACCAAAATATATGATGGTAATCAGAATCTCATTGGAAACTATTATATTCCAACTTTAAGATACTTAATTATTAGAGAGCACTGAACTTCTATTGGGATTAAAAAATAGATAAGTTAAAAAATAGTATTAAAAGTATTTAAGCTATCTTTTCTTTCCTCAAGAAATTTTCTTTGATTTTGACATCAAATGAAATAAAGAATTTTTTTTTCACCCCACAAGCAAGGCAATTCTACCACCAGCATGCAGAGGGTTACAGTGAGAGAAAAGGAAAGAAAAGAAACGGGTAACAAGTTACCGATGATGTTGAGGAAAGGACAAGAGAAAGTTGGGAATCAAGAAGATAGAAGATAGCAATTGATGTTGCACTTAAACTCTTGGAGATTGTACCTATCAAAGAAGCAAGTATATGGAAGGAGTTTCACAGATGAGAAGTGTAAGAGAAGCAGGTTCTAGAGCTGAAGTAGCAGTTAAATTTGACTATTTTTATGGTAAAAGGGTGGAACCTAGTTGCCAATTTAGTAGCACAGGTAAATTCATGTGGTTTGAGCACCAGGAAAAAAAACATTTGTTGGAGCAGAAGCCATGATAATATTTGTAGAAAAGTCAGAGGGAAGCCACACCGCATTGAGCTGCCATATTGGGATTGATTACATTGCAAATCCTCCTTTGGATTTTGTTGAGAACCTCAAGATGAATAACAGAAGCACCTGACTAGATAGAGCAACAGTATTCAATGCATGGACAAATATTAGATTTATAAATGTGCAAGATGAATTTTGATGAAAAAAACTCTCCTGGCCCCACACGGTGACCTAACCTTCTTAGCAGATGTAGCTGCTGATTCAATTTGTCAACTTGAGGTTGGCTGAGAGAGTGAGGCCAAGAAAGTGCAGTGCATTGCTTTTTTGGGAGACGAGTGTTGTCCGTAAAAATAGAAGGTAGGAAAGATTCTCTATAGTGGTTAATCCACCACAGATTAGAGGTCCTTTCTAAGATCAGCAGTAACGTTTACTTGTCAGCCTTGGCAGATTTCTTGGTGAGACAGGAGTAAATAGTTATCAAATAAAAATATATTTGACTTGAAATGTTTATTTACATCATCTTTAGAACAAATCCGCAAAAGTAAAATAGTAAATAGATACTGAAAAGTTTGAAGTGTTCCAAGGAAAGTACCAAGTATTCCAAGATATAAGATAAACCTTTACTGCTTTTGTGTGTGTGTGTGTATGTACTGATAGATGATTTTTATAATAGATATATGTACTGATAGATGATTTTTAGCAAACCTTTGTAGGTTATTTAAATCCAGAAAATATTTTAGATTGTAAGAATTTTTTGTGGGCAAAGATGATCATGGTTTAGTGATGCAAATTTTACTGACTAACCCATAGCTGGGGAAGAAGAAGTGAATTCATAACTTTTCTGGTGAACTCGATTCTCCAGTTAACAATTCTGAGCTATTATCCATTATACCACGAGCATATCTAAGCTTAAAGCACCTGGTATTCTTAAGCAGTCACCCATTTAGGTAGTGAGCAGGCTTGACATTGCCTAACTTTGGGGATCATACAGGAACTGGTGTTTCAACATGATGTAGCTGTAAGTTCTCCAAGGAACAGGACTTGATAAACTATTCCAAAGCAGAAAATATGACCTTGAATTTGAATGAGATTAGTTATGGTTATATACACTGAATTTCAGATAATTCAAAATGTTGAATTACTTTTAAATACTTCAAATACCTCAGTATATTGACCAGTTATAATAAATTTGATATGAAAATTAGGACATTACACACAGGGTAAGGTGATTTTGTCCAACACTGGAAGGTACTACAAAATCAAAATAATAATTTAAAAACTCGAATCATGTTCTTCAACTTCTACTCCAACAGTTTCTTTCCTCGCACTTCCCGACTGTGGAATTCTCTTCCAAACGATGGCTTCCCCGACGGCTGCAATCTCCAGGAGTTTAAATGTAAGGTCAATAGACACCTCCTAACACACTAACCTGCTCCCATTCTATCAAGCACTCTTCCCAACCCTCATCCTCGCTATCCTTATTCATCTGTCACCTTCCTCCTGACATTCCCTATGTCTAACCATTCCTTCTCTTTACCTTCCCCTATGTAGCCCCATGCGCAATAGTGGCAGTGGAATGCCTTGCTTGGGGTGAGATGATTAAAAAAAGAAAGAAAAAAAGTGTCACAAGATAGAGATTTTCACAAAGATGACATACAACTTGTTCAGAAATGTTTATCATCTATAAACAACTGTTTCCTCAGATAAATGATTAAAAGTATCTTCTAGTGAATGAATCCTTCATCAAACCCTATAGATCAGCAAATATAATAATTATTATATTAATATTATTGTATTAATATTATTATATTAATATTATTATATTAATATAATGTATTAATATTATTATATTAATATAATGTATTAATATTATTATATTAATATAATGTATTCATTAAACCCTATACGTAATTACAACAAAATCACAAATAAAGATCTTTACAAAATATTGGCAATATTTACAATTTACTCTTCATTTCTGGTGACATCTGGTCTGATACTCCTGCTATATATTTAGAGATCTTTGATAAAATTCAAAGAATCTGCAATGTTATTGGTCCTGACCTAGCATCTCAGCATTAGTCACTTTCCCACCACTCTAATGTAGCTTCTCTGTACCTTTTCTATAAATATTTTCATGGTAATTTTTCTGTTGAAATTTTCTGTATGATACCAAGACTTTATGAATTTAAGTGTAGTACTAGATTGGTGCCAATATCTCATAATTTTACAATTGAACTGGCTAGATATAACCCTAAGTTCTACGCTAATAGTTTCTTTTATTGCAATTTGCACTGGCGGAACTCTCTTCTGGCTTTTTGCTTCCCAGTCAACTTTGATCTTCAAAAATGTAAATGTAATGTTAGTTGTTATCTTCTGTCTTAATTCCTGTTCTTTTATTGTTCTCTCTTCTTAATAGTTTTTTCTCATATTTTCTATCATTCAGTAACACTCACTTTATTGCCTTGCTTGGGGTGAAATAATTAAAAAAATAAAAACAAAACACATTACTTGAAGATTTCTAACAGTAGCAAAAGCAAACTAGAAGAGAATAAACTGATAGAATCATGATGTTTGCTTTCTATACGACCTTAAACAAAAAGTTAGGAAGGAAATTTCCATCAGTACTAGAAAGCGCAATAACTGTTAATAGACTAAACAAACCTACCTTTCTGAAAAACTGTTTCTATAAATTTCAACTGGTGTTAATGCTCTGTAGTCAATGAATTCGAAATATTCTCTGCATAGAAATGATTATTTTCACCATTGCCATATTCTTTTTAGCAGTACTAAGTCAACATTAAAAGTGTTCCAGGTTGAATAATCAAGAAACTTAATAAAAGTATTGAATATGTCATGTGTATGAACTTGACAAAACAAATTTAACTAGCTTATAAAACCTTTTGAATAAAAAAAGAAAGAAAAAAGTATTATGATTGCAAAGACATGACCTAATAAGAACTTGTTTACCTGTGGATAAATTCATAAAATCTTTGTACACCTAACAATAAGTGCAATAACAAAGACACTCATTATTTTCTCACAATCTTCACATTAAAATGTTTGCGTGTATGTAGTATGATGGTTTTCCAGCATAGAAAAGGAAAATGACAAGCCAAGTTCAAATTCCAGAAGAGTGTTATGTTTACTTCATATTAATGCCCTTGGAAAAGGTATGAATCTGTTTCTTCCTACAGTGAGCAAGACAGAAAAAAATCAGGGCAGAAAAAGCATTCTAACCTTGCTTGGCCACCAGTAGTGAAGAATGACTGAATTCAAACCAGCTGGGTATGAAGCTTTAACCCTTTGTTGCATATTGGTTACAAACAAATGGAAGGAGTTCCATTAACAGAAAGTGTGAGAAAATAAACTGTTAGAGTAGAAGAGATAGTTATATTTAATTATTTTGATAGTAAAAGGGTGCAAATCTAGTAGTGTGCATATATACATGTGGTTGGAGCACCAGGGAAAAGAAGATTGTCAAAGTAGTATCCATGAAAATACTTGTAGAAAAGAGAGACTGAAGCTACATCACATCAGTGAGAAAGTGATAAAAGGCAGTCAAGATCAATTATATTGCAGATTCTCCTATGGATTTTGTTGAGAACCTCAAGATGAATAGCAAAAGCATCTGACCAAATATAGCAATGGTACTCAATGCATGAATGAATGGTAGATTTATAAAACTGTTTAAAGTGGTCAGTTGCCTGTACCCTGCAAGGGACACTTTTTTCCTCATAACATCATATCTATCCTGTATTTGTTCATTGTGTGTCACATTCCAGAAGATATTACAATCATAGGCTGTTGGTTCAGATAAAAAGCCCATCTAGCCTTTCCAGACTGGTTTGGATTTATAGTTTTCCTTTTCCTAGAATAGCTGCCAATCAAGGCTATATGATCCAGCCTGTCCTGCCACTTATCCATAGAGATGAATTCAAAACTTTTCCAACTGTATTTGCACTGAAGTGAATGTAATGAACTTGACTGAAATTTTAACTTGACTCTCTGATTCTTATTTGGAGCCATTATCCGTAACACTGTCTGTACACCCAAGCTTACAGCACCTGATAGTTCCAAGAGGGCACCCATCTAGGTACTGACCAGATTCAACATTGCTTACCTTTGGTGATTAGACAAGAACTGATGTTTCAATGTGACATGGCTGTAAAGTATATATACAAACACACAAAAGATAATGTATCTTGTATATATATATATAAATCAACCATCTGTCCGTGCATGGAATACTGCTGTCATATATGGTCAGGCGCATCCACTGTTCATTTCAGTGTTCTTAACAGGCTCCAAAGGAGAATCAGTAATGTAATAGGTACTGACTTGGCTGCTCGACTCCAGCCACTTTCTCACCAACGGGATGTAGCTTCTCTCTGTCTGTTCTATAAATATTTTCATGGCTTCTGCACCGGCAAATTTAAGTTACTGGTGCCCCTGCCACAGGTGTTTACTCATGCAACTAGACTGACAACTGGGTCCCACCTATTCACAGTTAGATCAACCAAATGCAGACAAAAATTCTACTCCAGCAGCTTCTTTTCTCGCACTTCCCGCCTGTGGAACTCGCTTCTATATTCTTGCTTTCCTGACGGCTACAACCTCCAGGAATTTAAATGCAATGTCAATACCCATCTCTTAACCACTTGACTCGAGCTCTTTCTACGTCACCCTGTATATTTTTTCCTTTCTCTCTAACTCTGCAGCTGTCATCATACCTGTATTCCCATCCTGTTCTTGTTCCTTTCTAACTGATTTGTCTTTCTCTTTACTCTCCTCCTATCTAATCTTTTTACTCTTATGTAGCCCCCTGCTCATCAGTGGCATTACTGCCTTGCTTGGGGTGATATGATTTTAAAAAAAAAATGTACTCATAAAGAATAAATATATCTAAGCATTATATACATCTATTTTTGTTTAAGTCTTTTTTTATATAATGATTACCAGCTTTTAGGCGAGTTTTCCAATTTTCTATTACCTCAGTGAACAAGTAGGATATCATCATATTTGTTTGATCTTTCATTTGGCCCAGATTGACTTTCAAATATAATTTCTTTTCCACCTGATCTTCAGGTTACTCTGACCATATAACATTCTCCTTTTTACTATAATATTTCTCTTGTCCTTGAGATACTTTCACAAACATTTATTTATGCAAGAGCAAATAACCTGTTATATTCAATGTTTTAATAGATTTTGCTAAAGAAAAGAAAACAAGATTCCTACAAATATGCTTAAAAAGCTCAAACGTGAAGTGATCTTTATATGTAAAAAAAGATTAAATAATAAAACTTTATCTTGATTCTTCAGTCTATATTGTAAATATTTTAAAACCTTTACTTTATCGCTATATATAATGTCTGTGCAGATGTGATAAACATAGAAGCAGGCCAACTTGGAATATATATGAGAAAAGTATGAAGTTATCTCTTTGCTCCAAAACTATGGGATAAATAGTAGGGAAGACTGGGATATTCAGCCTTGGTTAGCAGCAAATCTAAGGTAAGGACAACTCAGAATTAAAAATTAATTGGGTGTGTAGCTAGCAGTTCCATCCTGTGAAATAAAAACTACTTGTTATACAGGGTGCGATGCATAAACTGTCCTCTAAAATACACATAAATAGAAATAACACTGACATCTCATTTTAACGGATATATTTACCAAAATTACACAAAAATGTTTTGAAATGCTAAAGAAAAAAATTTGTTCAATAATATCATCATCAGCTTTAATTACAGCCTCCAGAAAATTTTGGAATCTCCTGTAACTCATCTGGATGGTCTCCTTGTGTAAGAAGGTGAAGGCTACCATAATCCTTGCCTTCAGTTTAACTTTGGTATGACAAGGAGTTTTGTTGGTTGCTAGCTCAACTGCATTACATTTAAACTTAATTATAAATGGAACTTTGTGTGTGTGTGTGCGTGTGTGTGTCTGTTACCTATAGACTCCGAAATGGCTGAACCGATTTTCTTGAAAATTTACACAGTTGTACTATAAGCATCTGCGAGTGTTCTTAGCTAGGTTTTGTGTCGAGGTTCCATCGATAAATATTGAAAATCGATAATCGAAAAAATCGTGTTATAGAAGGAGTGGTCCGATTTTAATCAAATTTGATACACTCATAGACAGAGACATAAGAAATGATATTAAGAAGTTTCAAGGTTGCAGTTCTTACAATAGTGCAGAAAATCGATTATATATATATATATAAAAGGCAACATGTTTGTGTGTGTGTCTGTTTATCTGTCTGTATGTCCTTTATACAAATCCACAATTTTTATCCGATTCTTACCAAACTTCACACAAATATTCTTTAGGCTGAGTCTGAGCTCCAGGACCATGGATTAGTTTTAAAGTTTTCATTACACCCGAGCAACGCCGGGCTATACTGCTAATACATAATAATCAAGGGGATTGAAGATTGGGGAGTTAGGTGCCCAGGTGTAAGGACTGACGTGTTTGCAAAAATTGCCTCTTCAAGGCACTTGATGTCGGCATTTGTGTTGAGTTTGAGACCCTTTAGGGAGATGAATGGAGATATAACGTTGCCATCACAAGTGATCACTCCAAACATCATTGTAATCACCATTAGACTCATCCAACTCTGTGCTGTCCTCAGATTGACACCTAAACACTCTGAAATGTTCTTATTAGATCTAGCATGAATGCCAAGCAGTATGGCATGACGTTTTCCAAATTTCTGGTAGAGTGAATTGCATCATGGTGCTCTTTTGCTCACCGATGGTGCCCAACTGACCATACTATACTGTGTAATTGATACAACATATAAAAATGCACATGTGTGAAATTAAAAATATAAAAATGGAGACAACTTATTCATTGCACCCTGAAGACGAAGAGCCGAATTCTAATTCCAGTCACGTTTGTTATATTCACTTACACGCAAATACCCTGAAAGAAATTCTTAAAATTCAAAAATAATTTCTGGCTTTAAATAGTCTACTAAAGGCTCATAAGTTCTCATAAACAAAAAAATTAATCTGTATGTAAGGTCAATAGACACCTAACACACTAACTCGCACATATTCTCTCAAACACTCTTCCCATCTACGCAACCCTCATCCTCGGTATCCTTACCCGTCTATCACCCTCCTTCTGACATTTCTTATATCTAACCACTCTTTCTCATCACTTTCTCCTATGTAACCCCCCAACCACTCTTTCACATCACTTTCCCGTATGTAACCCCCCCCCCCAACCACTCTTTCTCATCACTTCCCCCTATGTAACCCTCTAACCACTCTTTAACATCACTTTCCCCTATGTATCCCCCTGCGTAACAGTAGCAGTGAAATGCCTTGCTTGTGGTGAAATGATTAAAAAAAAAAAAATTTACTATAAAATGTATAAACCTAGCATGTTGAAGCCAAAAAAATTTACTATAAAATGTATAAACCTAGCATGTTGAAGCCATCACCCTATTTTCAACATGGAGTGTATGGAACAAGAGAGAAAATACACATAAATTTACTGACTTCAGTAAGTATAAAATATGAATACCTGGCCCCTTTTTTTTTTAAAAATCATTTCATCCCAAGCAAGGTAGGAATGTCACTAATATACAGGGGGTTACAGAAAGTGAAAGATAAGTGAATTGAGGAAAAGACACAAGATGAATGGAATTCAAAAAGACAGAAGATGGTGATTGATGTTGAATTTAAATCTTTGATGATTATAGATATCAGGGAAAAAGGAAAATGAAAGGGAATTCCACAGGCGGGAAGTGTGAGAAAAAAAACATTGAGTAGAAGTGGCAGTTGCATTTAACTATTTCAACAGTAAAACGGGGGAACCCAGATATCAATACAGTAGTACACTTAAATTCATGAATTTGGAGCACAAGGAAAAAAAAAAAACTTGCTAGAGCACTTCCCATGAAAATATTTGTAAAAAAAGACAGAAGGAAGCCATGCCATGTTGGTGAGAAAAACCAGGCCAGATATGAAAACAGTATTTAATGTATGGAGGAATGGTAGATTTGCAAATGTGCAAGATGGGCTCTGACAAGAAAAAGACAAGGAAACCCAATTTTCCTTGCAGTAAATGCAGCTATTGATTTGATTTAGTCATTCTATTTCATGTCAATGAAAAATGTGAGACCAAGAAAGTGTAATGTGTTGATCTCCTGGGGAGTGACCATCAGCCATACTGGCAGCAGATAGAAAAAGCTTCTCTTTGGTGGTTAAAAAGAAAGAAATTTTGTTATGGTGGTATTAAAACTTACAAGCCATTTTGTTATGGTGGTATTAAAACTTACAAGCCATTTTGTTATGGTGGTATTAAAACTTACAAGCCATTTTGTTATGGAGGTATTAAAATTTACAAGCCATTTTTTGCTCCAGTTAACCACTAATTGTTAAATAGCATCTCCTTTGGTATGAAAAGCATAAAAAATATTTCAAGGGTGATCAGAAAAACTGATATAAGAATAACCAAACTGGTGTTTTGAAGTGGTCAAAGTAAATACTTTTGATAAGATATATGAATTAATATAGCATAACAATCAACCGCATGTGCCAATGATTGTCCAGAAAGTTTACAAAAATATTTTAATACTGTTAACTTTTTAATCAAAGTTTATTTTAAAAAATCTTTAAAGAAACAATATTAACATGATAAAAATTTAGCATTGTAAAAATAGCACAGAAAAAATTAATTTTTTTTATTGTTTTCATTTTTCTAATTGTTTTGTTTTTTTTAGTTGTTTATCAAACCTTTCGCAGCTTATTTAAATCCAGAAAATATTTTCAGATTGCAAAAATTGTTTGAAGATAAACAATTTACATTCAGTCTGAATATAAACAGTGTAAATAATAATAACTCCTCATCCCAGAAATTAATTTTCATGGAGGTTATCCAGACTGATGTACATTTTAGGAAGATTGGAGGGCACAACAGCTGAAATGTTGTGATAAAAACAACAATGATGAGGACAATAGTCCGAATAAAAATAAAAACACTTCATCCCAGAAATTCAGACATTGCCTTTTCAGTATATTCATACATTTTAGTTTTGTGTTTTCTGCTGGTAATATTCCTTTATACAACTTGCCTGATTTTCTTCATGTCTGATGCTAGACTCCAGGAGAGCAAAATTTTTGAGCTCATTTTTGGGCTCATGCTTTCAACTGACATGAAGTGTAGTGGCTGTATCGAATTAGTTAGCACGTTTAATGTTAGGAACTTTTCTAACATTAGACGTGCCAATTTGACTCATGGTGTTGTGGTAAAAACTTTTTCTCTCGTCAGAATCCATCTTGCACATTTATAAATCTACCATTCATCCATGCATTGAATATTTCTGCTATATCTGGTGCTCCTGTATATCTTTGAGATTTTAGTCAACATTCAAAGAAGGGTCTGTGATGTTCTTGATTCTGGTCTGGCATCTCGACTTTAGTCAATTTCTCACTGAAGTGACAAAGCTTTCCTTTGTCTTTTCTACAAATATTTTCATGCTAGTTGTCCTGATGAGCTTTCCTCTTTGATGCTTTGACTGCAGGATATGTGTATATGTGGGTGAGTGAGAGAGAGAGTGAGTGTAAATAGATAGATGAAAGCCAAATCAAATCAGACTAAGCCAAAAGATAAAACACTAAAAATCAGATTTTTTTTTTTAGCTTTTCCTATTTTCATATTCTGTTGATATTTAAAAAGTCACTCAACAAGTCCCGGGCTTGACATATAAATAGCGCCACTAATAAAATGGTTTTTATGATGTACTCAACATCAAATGGCATGTGACAAAATTTGGGCCTAATTGGATTATTAGTTTACAAATAACAGATATTTAAGTGAATCTACTGTTACAAATTTTCAAAACAATGGAAAAATCTGAATTTTGTGTGTTGATATAGCATTGCTTTCTGATGGGAAAAAATACTGTTCAAACAAAGCAATGGCTTGATAAGTGTTGATGAATAAAGTTGAATTTTGCCTAAAAGTTGTTCTTTTATTAGTTAGGCCTGGGACTTATTGAGTGATGTGTCATTTGTTTCTTTGTGTATCACTGTTTAACTGATTTATTTTTCTTCTCATGGTTGACAGAGTTTGGTGCATTGGATTGATTTTTGACTTTCTTTTAATTTTATTTGTTTGATTCTGAGATTTTTCTTTCAACTTTCTGAAAGTATTAGTACATATGACTAACTATTTAAGTATTAGTACATGCTCTATGTTCTGAACACTTCCATTGACAAGCAAATATTTTATTGTAATTTCCTCTAAAACAGAAGACTGTTTTTAGTTAAATATACAAGTAACTGTTTAGCTTAATGTCAGTTTTTTTGAGAATTTATTTCAGAATTTGAAGCATTGGTGGAATATTGCTATTAAGCAGTTTTTCTCTTGTACATACAAGCTCCAAAGGAGAGTCTGTAATGTGATAGGTACTGATCTGGAGGCTCGACTGCAGCCACTTCACCATCGTCGAAATGTGGTCTCCCTTTGTCTGTTCTATAAATACTTTCATGGCTTCTGCTCAGACAAACTTAAGTCACTGATGCCTCCTCAACAGGTGTTTACTCGTGCAACCAGACTGGCAACTGGGTCCCACCCATTCACAGTCAGGTTAGCCAAATGCAGACGACAATTCTACTCCTGCAGCTTCTCTCGCACTTCCCGCCTGTGGAACTCGCTCCCGTATTCTTGCTTTCCTGACGGCTACAACCTCCAGAAATTTAAATGCAAAGTCAATACTCATCTACTAACCACTGAACTCTAGCTCTCTTCCCACCCCTGTATAACCTTCCCTTTCTCTCCACCTATGTATCTGTCATCGCACCTGCTTTCTCAGCTTTCTATTGTTCCTTTCTAACTAGTTTGTACTCCTCACTCTTTTCTAATTAATCTTTTTACATTTATGTAGCCCCCTGCACATCAGTGGCATTTCTGCCTTGCTCAGGGTGAAATGATTAAAAAAAAAAAATTTTTTTTTCTCTTCAGAACCCTTCTTGCAAAACCTAACACTCATTTGTGCATTGACTATTCCTGCCATATCTCATCTTTTGCCCCGCTGTATATGTTGAGATTCTTGACAACATTTGAGTAAGGATTTGTAAGGTTATCCATCCTGACCAGTCACTTTCTCACTGATGCAATGTAGCCTCCCTCTGTCTTTTCTACAAATATTTTCATGATAACTGTTCTGATGAGTTTTTCCTACATGAATTCAAGTGTGCTCCTAGATTGGCAATGATATCTGAGCAATTTACTGTTGAACTAATTAGATATAACTCCACTTCTATTCTAACAGTTTCTTTTCTCACACTTCTCATCAGTGGAACTTCCTTAAGATTTCTTGCTTCCCTGCCACCTACAAGCTTCAAACATTTAAATGCAACATTGCCATTTTCTGTCTTCCTGAATCCTGTTCCTCACTCCTCCTCACTAAAGTTTTCTTATTTGTTTTCACTCCCTGTACCCCCCCCCCCCCCAGCACCAGCACCACTTGCATCCTAGTGGCCTTATTGCCATACTTGGGGTGAAATGATTAAAAAAATTTTCATTAAAGGAATGCTAATGTATCTCTAAATTTCTTTACTTTCATTTTTTTATAAAAGCATACTTGATTTTTAAGAAACTATTTGATGGATTTAATCTCTACAAGTATATTTTACTTAAGTGATGCTGGATAATCTCCTTAAAGATGATGATAAGACATTTTTTTTAATCATTTTACCCCAAGCAAGGCGGTACCATCACTGATGTGCTGTGGGCTACATAAGAGAGTTTAAGTTTTAGGCAGGAGTAGAGCAAAAACAAAGAAGAACCAGCTATAGAGGGTGAAAAAGAAAGGGCAAGAGAAGGATGTGAACACAGGAGTGAAGACAGTTGCAAAGGTAGAGAGAAAGGAAAAGAACAAGATACACAGGGTGATGTAGAAAGGGCTGGAGTTAAGTATATAAAAGATGGGAATTGACTTTGCATTTAAATTCTTGGAGGTTGCAGCCATCAGGAAAGCAAGTATATGGAAGGGACTTCCACAGGTTTGAAGCACAAGAAAAGATGCTGATGGAGTAGAATTGTTGCTTGTATTTGGTTGATCTAACCATAAAACGGTGAGACCTTGTTGCCAGTCTGGTTGCCTGAGTAGATTTTTGTGGAGGGGGCACCAGTGACCTAAGTTCGTAAGAGCAGAAGCCATGAAAATCTTTATAGATGAGACAGAGGGAAGCCACATCCCACCAATGAGAAAGTGAAACAACAGAATGCTAAGTATACTATGGTCCAAACATGTGAACAGTGACAAAGTTTTAGAGACAAAAAGAAAAATACATACTTTATATCAGGAAGAGAGATTGACTGATTTGTTTTCTATGGTTTATCAACTTTTTGAAGATTATTTAAAGCCAGAAAGTACTTTTAGATTTTCATAATTTTTTTTTAGAGATAATAATAATTTACTGATACAAGTATGGCTAATTAACCCATAGCTGGAGTGGATTCATACCTTTCCCAAAGGTATTTGTGTGTAATGAACCTGACTGGAATTGGAACTCTCCAGTTTCTAGTTTTGAGTTGTTATTCATTTCCCTGCCTACGCATCCAAGATTACAGCACCTGGTATTCCCAAAAAGTCATCCATCTAACATGACCATACAAAAACAGCTGTTTCAACATTATTTAGCCATAAGTTAGGAAGAGAGAGTAAAAATTTTTAGGAGACATAACGAGGAAAGAAGGCTTGGATAATTTAATACTCACAGAACAGATTGAAGGCAAGAGGGACAGAGGAAATAATGTATAACCTGCCTGGTGAGCTTGAGTAAATGGATGGCAGGTTTTGGAGAGATAGCAAAAAGGCAAAATTTATTAAGAGCTACAAAGGATAGGAAATTGTAGAGAGCTATGATCGCCAATATTCTGTAGAGACATAGTATATAGAAGATGTGTGCACCATCAGCTGAATAAGGGAAGATTTCTCAAACATAAACAATTTCTGAAACTTGTTGAGCAAGTAATGTCATCTATGAAATCTGATCAAAGCAATGACCCTTGAAAGACAAAAGATAAAACATTTAATTAAATTCCATAAATATTTTGAGTTTAAAAAAGCTCAAGAACAGCTCTTTTTTTTTTTAAGCAGATATTTTTGCACAACAAAAATCTTTAGAATGCAGTCAAAATTCTGAAGTTTTTTTCTTTACTTATCTATATCCTACAGGCAAACTTATAACAACATCTTAAAGTTGCCGCACCTTTGCATAAGATGCAGTTATCCATTAATAAGGATTAACTCTCTTAAAGAACGCAGAATCTTTAGCTTTGTATTTCATTTTGTGAAGGGACTTTTGTCTTTTGTTCTCTCAAAATATCTGCAGAGGAAAATAAGAAAAAAAAAAAAAGAGAAAGAAATATGAAAACTTGCACTCTTTCTTTCATGTGCCACATTTCTTCAAGACGTAGGCAATCATTGCTCTCCACAACTTCCTATCTTTTGTAGCTCTAAGCAATATTTGTCTCCTTACTATCCTTCCCAATCCCTGTTCTGCCACCTATTTTGCACAGGCTCGTTAAGCAGATCACTTACTTTTTTCCCAGTAGCTCTCAATGTGTCCTGTGAGAATCAAAACCCAATCTCCTCAGTTTGTACCCCAGAAATTTAAACAGTCTCTTTCTGATTCTAAATGTCTTTTGTGCTTTCATTTTACTCAACATTTCCTTGTTGCTGACACCCTTCATTTATGGTATTCTCAGCATCCTTCTGTAAAACCACTACTCTATTGCCTCTAGTTTATCTTTATCAATTAAGCATTCTGTTCTGTGTTCCTAGCAAAATGTTTCTAATTTCTTAACACTTTGCTTAGCTTTTGGAAGACATATTTCAGTATTCCAAATTGGTATCTACATTGTTCTTGATGTAACTGTATGATAAAGGAGGGAAGAAAATTAAGCATGTTAAGATAGTGTTACAGAGAAGTCATGCAATCACCTCTAAAATTTGTCAGAAAAATTGCAGACAGTTACTTCATAAGTATCACTTAATAAGATTAAACATATAAAATGATATTAGCTACAAAAACGATGTTAAAAATGCTGTCTTGTGGTTTATGAAAACATTTTTTACATGAATATCTTGCACAGAAAATATGAGTATAAGTACATAAATAAAACACACACATGTATGTGAAGAAACTAATCTTTTACTAATAACGTAAATTTTTTTGTATATGTTATATAAACAAATTTCATGAAAAATTTAAAACTTTTTCTTCAGTGTGGTTTTCAAATTTCCACATTCATTTCATATGTGATGTCAAGATCTACAGAAAAGGAATCCTAATCAGTCAATTATATGCATAACAGTTTTATTTTGTTAGAATTGCATATACTGCATGTACTGTTGGCACTATGGCTAATGGCACAAAGATCTTTTGTTATGAAAGTTCTCCAATATTTTTGTTTCATCTTTGAAATATTCTTTCTTTCTTGATTATGAGTAATCTATCTTTTGATTTTATGCATCCTGTTGATGAGCAGGTATATTGTCCTATTATTTATTCTGTTTTTTCTGCACACCTGCCATACTGGAGTAGATAGACTAAACCAACTGGAGTAGATAGACTAAACCAACTGGAGTAGATAGACTAAACCAACTGGAGTAGATAGACTAAACCAACTGGAGTAGATAGACTAAACCAACTGGAGTAGATAGACTAAACCAACTGGAGTAGATAGACTAAACCAACTGGAGTAGATAGACTAAACCAACTGGAGTAGATAGACTAAACCAACTGGAGTAGATAGACTAAACCAACTGGAGTAGATAGACTAAACCAACTGGAGTAGATAGACTAAACCAACTGGAGTAGATAGACTAAACCAACTGGAGTAGATAGACTAAACCAACTGGAGTAGATAGACTAAACCAACTGGAGTAGATAGACTAAACCAACTGGAGTAGATAGACTAAACCAACTGGAGTAGATAGACTAAACCAACTGGAGTAGATAGACTAAACCAACTGGAGTAGATAGACTAAACCAACTGGAGTAGATAGACTAAACCAACTGGAGTAGATAGACTAAACCAACTGGAGTAGATAGACTAAACCAACTGGAGTAGATAGACTAAACCAACTGGAGTAGATAGACTAAACCAACTGGAGTAGATAGACTAAACCAACTGGAGTAGATAGACTAAACCAACTGGAGTAGATAGACTAAACCAACTGGAGTAGATAGACTAAACCAACTGGAGTAGATAGACTAAACCAACTGGAGTAGATAGACTAAACCAACTGGAGTAGATAGACTAAACCAACTGGAGTAGATAGACTAAACCAACTGGAGTAGATAGACTAAACCAACTGGAGTAGATAGACTAAACCAACTGGAGTAGATAGACTAAACCAACTGGAGTAGATAGACTAAACCAACTGGAGTAGATAGACTAAACCAACTGGAGTAGATAGACTAAACCAACTGGAGTAGATAGACTAAACCAACTGGAGTAGATAGACTAAACCAACTGGAGTAGATAGACTAAACCAACTGGAGTAGATAGACTAAACCAACTGGAGTAGATAGACTAAACCAACTGGAGTAGATAGACTAAACCAACTGGAGTAGATAGACTAAACCATCGCCTGGTTTACACTCCACCCATGTATACTGAAGAGGTGAAGAGGCTCAACCCTTGTTTCCTGTTTAGGATGTGGTTTCCGGCTTTCTCTTTTCCAATCTTTTCACTCTTACGTGCTCCCTTCTCATCAGTGGTGTTACCGCCTTGCTCGGGGTGATATGATTAAAATATATATATATATCTATCTATGAAAGGTAAGATTGTCAAGATGGACAGGAAAAAAAGAAACAGGATCAGAATGTCATATTAGATTATTTTGGGAGAGACAAGATTACGGAAATGATAAATGAAATATACAACACTGATGACCTATCGGGAGACCCTAGTAGATCCATCATTGTAGCATTGCTTAAGAAGTCTGGTCTTAGGTTGTTACAAAAATAATGGCCAATTTCAGAAACATAATTTTATTCTTGAAAAATTAACTATAGAAATGCTAAAATTAGTCAAAATACGAGCCTTGAGCATCTATGCACCTCTGCCATTGATTGACGAGATTATTTATCCTTGTTGAGAAAAGGTTATTGGCTGTGGTGCAAAGAAATCTTTGAAAGCTGATTCCATCTCTGGCTTGAACCTAAAAGTTTTATCATTTAAAACTGTGCTTAAGTGCTTATAAAATGATAATCAGTTGGTGAAAGATCAGGAGAATATGGAAGATGAAGTAAACTCTTGTATCTTAAGTCTGTGAGTTTTTGCAATGTGATTTTTGCAATGTGCAAACATTATCATGGAGCAGATGTTTGTTTGTTTGTTCCTGTTTAACAGCCTATCAACATCTAAAGGGTCATTTAAGGCCGGAAGCTTATTTTTATTTTAAATGACAGTTATTTCCTGGAAACAGGCTTATTCGGAACGCAGCATGCTATTTTACCCATAGCTAAGAGGAAATGTTATAGTTTATATGTCTATGTTGAAGCTATATAATAAAGTTAAATTTTACTAAATAGGTCAATTTTCCGAAGGAAGGCTAGTATTTTGTCCATGTTGATGTTTTCAAATAAAGATCTTAAGTTCTGTACTTTATAAAACTGTTGAATTTTTGCCAGGTCTGTACAATCAATTAGTATATGTCTTATGCTATTATTCATCTGGCATTTAGAGCATTTGGGTGGATCTCCACCTCTTAACAGCCAGGAGTGGGTAAAAAAGGTGTGTCCTATCCTAATTCGAGCCAGTATTACCTCTTCCTTTCTGGATTTCCTTAATGCACCTCTCCACTCTCCCAAATTTGGTTTAATTTGTAAGAGTTTGTTGTTCTGACAGGTTGACCAATGTTTTTGCCATTTGAGTTGTATATATTTTTTTATTGCAGGCCTTTGATCTGTGAATGGGACCTTCATATTGAAGATATCCTCTCTCAGAGACTCCTTTGCAGCCATGTCTGCTTTCATGTTACCACAAATGCCAGTGTGGCTGGGGATCCAACAAAAGACAATATTCTTGGTTTTGTTCATCACGTTTAATCGATTTAAAAGTTTAACGATAATTGGGTTATTGAGATTCTTGTTGTGGATGGACAATAGTACAGAGAATGAATCAGAGAATATAACGAAGCTGTCACTTACATTGTCAGTGATTAGATCAAGTGCCAGCTCAAAAGCTGTGGCTTCACCACTAAAAATTGATGCTCCATCAGGTAGACGTCTTTTTTTGTGACATTATCTAGTTGGGCACAGCATCCACATTTCTCACCTTCTTTCAATCCATCTGTGTCTACATGTTTATAGGAAGGGAAACTATCGACGATCTTGTTCAGTTCTTCATTGAAATCAGTAGGGTTGGTCTTTGATTTAGGGAATTTGGTGAGATTTAGCAATACTGTTGGTTGGATGATTTCCCATGGAGGGCTTTCTGAAATGAGTGATTCATGGATTCGTTCCAGGTTTATATTGGATTCTCTGATGATTTCTTTCATCCTTAGGCCAAATATTTTGTTTTCTTTTTCCTATCATAGAGAGGGTGATATAATGGGTTTACAATACAGTCGTAGGCAGGATTGGATGGGCAAGAGAGGATTTTGGTCAAATATTGTAAAGCATGGAGCAGAATTGAAGCACGTTGATTCACCAGTGCAAATCTCATCTTTTGCAGGTATGCATGCATTTCAGCAAGTTGATTGCAGTAAAGCTCTGCATTAATGCTCTGATTGACTTCCAGAAAGCTGTAGTGAATAACAACAATTGCAAACTACCAGACAACCACCATAACCTTTTGTTGATGCAACTTTGGCTTTGGAAAATGTTTGGGGGACTCATCATGATCAAGCCACTGACTGATTGCTTACAGTCATTATAAAGGATCCACTTTTCCTCACAAGTGACTATTTTGTCAAGAAAGGAATCATTGATGTCACGCAAAAACAGCATCGAGCACACTTCAAAATGCTTAAGTTTTTGATTTCCATTGAGATCATGAGGAACCCATTTATCAAGCTTTGTCACCTTGCCGATACTCTGCAAATGGTGTGAGACTGTTGCAGAGCTGTCACCAAGCATCTGAGACATTTCTCCCCTCCAACACTCTGATGTGAGTTTTGCTCAACAACAGCTTGCAATTGTTCATAGTCAAGACTGCATGACTCTTATCTTTTTCATCTTCAAGGATCCCATCACCAGTATGAAATTTCTTGAATTACCTTTGTACTGTCTGATCACTTGTGGGTCCATCTTCCAATGTTGTGTTGATACTGGTAGATGTTTGGGAGGCATTATGCCCAAATTTGAACTCATGCAAGAAAAGAAAACAATCATATTTTGTCATGTTCATAATTAAGGGCTTCTATGCTTCAAGAATATTAATAAGTTAAAAATAATTAAAGAGCACACATTAATTATGATGTATACCAAAATTCACCTAATATATACCATGAAACTATGTTGAAATGGCTTTTCAAAATACAACACTTTAAGCGGCCATTATTTGTTTTAACAATCTAATACAAATGAATATGAGTTCCATTGGTATATCCATCTTTTTGGAGTTGCCTAAGAAACCAAGTGCATATGAATGTGAGCTCCATAGGGCAATCTGCTTAATGAACCACATAACTAAGCATATCATATAGATTTGGATGAAGAAAATGCATAGCAGAATTCATCTCTTCTTATCTAACAGTTTCTTTTCTTGCACTTCCCATTTGTAGAACTCTCTTCTATTTGTTTGCTTTCCTGATAGCTACAATCTCCAAAAGTTTAATTGCCATCTTCTATTTTCTTGATTCCCATCCTTCTCTTAGCCTTCCTTTGACATCCTCTGTACCTTGTTTTTCTTTCTTTTCTCTTATTGTAATCTTCTGTGCACCAGTAGCGGTTCTGCTTTGCTTGTGGTAAAGTGATTATTAAAAAAAAAAAAGAAAAAGAACAGTGTGGCTTCATTAAAGACACTGAAACAAAAAAATGCAATATTTATTACTAAAATGATGAGAGAGAGAGAGCAATACTAAAACAGAAGGATTTACACCTATATCTAAACTTATTTATAAATGGAACTGTGTGTGTGTGTCCGTTACCTATAGACTCCGAAATGGCTGAACTGAATTTCTTGAAAATTTACACAGTTGCACTATAAGCGTCTGCGAGTGTTCTTAGCTAGGTTTTGTGTCGAGGTACCCCCGATAAATATGGAAAATTGATAATCGAAAAATTGAGTTATAGAAGGAGTGGTCCGATTTTAATTAAATTTGATGTACTCATAGACAAAGACATAAGAAATGATATTCAAAAGTTTCAAGGTTGCAGTTCTTACAATAGTGCAGAAAATCGATAATATATATATATATATATATATATATATAGATATATACATAAAAGGCAAGATGTTTGTGTGTGTGTGTCTGTTTATCTGCTTGTTTGTCTGTATTTTTTTCAGCCCTTTTATTTTTGTTTTTGCTTTGGGTTTAGCTCTAAGTACGTATAATTGTAGTTCTTAGTCTTAGCCATGATGCCATTTACTCAGAGGACTTATTTAGCCTTCAAAATTCAGTTTATGGCGATTTGATATCAATACCAGGAAATCAAAATTTGACTTACATCCATTGATTTTTCTTTCAGTCTACGGTTTTGCTTTAACTGGAAACAACTATTGCTTTTTAGTCTTTTGTGCCAACGTCAAAAGAGTCTGAGCTCCAGGACCATGGATTAGTTTTAAAGCTTTCATTACACCTGAGCAACGCCGGGCTATACTGCTAGTTTTATATACAACACAAAAGGCATGATGCAAAAATCTATTTGAACTGCAAAGAAAACATGATGCATTTGGAAAAGAGATGAGAACAATCCAGAATACGGACTGGGAGCAAACTGCCTGCAGAGGGAAAATGAATTGATCAAGCACACAAAATTAGAAAGGGAATTAAGATTAAGATGAATCTTCCTATCAGGTTTATTCAACTTATGCAGCAAGACAACCCTAAGTGAAGTTAAAGTCCTACCATGATTTATTTTTGGTGGGCAAAATCTTGATATAAGATACACAGATAATAGCATGTTAATGGCAGACACAGAAAGAAAACTGAAAGAAATCCTGGTAAGAGTAGTAAAAGAAAGCAGGAAGAAAGAAAGTGAATGTCTTCACAGATGAAGCAACAAGGCATGGTTCTACAGAAGGATGCTGAGGATACCATGGATGTAGCATGTGTGCAATGAGGAAGTTTTAAAGAAAAAACACTTAGAATCAGAAAGACATTTAAATTTTCTGAAACACATGAATAATGAGGCTCTGCAGAATTTGATTTTCACAGAACATTTCATTGGACGGAAGGAAAATAGCATATAAACTACTAAATAAAATTGTGAAAAATGGATGGTAGTGCAAGGAGGGGGAGGGATAAAAAAGACAAACAGTGTTACAAAGGATATGAAATTGTGGAGAGTTATAATCACTCATATCTTAAAGGGAGTTAGCATATAAAATTTTCTTTATAGACTTTTGAAGACCAATTATTTTGATAAGAATTTAGTATTCTTAATAATAATACTTTCCTAAAACATGTTTCTGGTAGCTGACAAACTCAAGGCCTGGGGCATAGTAAACTTTTAAGCAAGCCTCATTAAAAATGCATAAAGACACATTGTATAATAACCTGAAATAATCCAAGTGAAATGAGCAAAGCTTGTGTAGGGTTCAAAGAGACCAAATAAAATTATAAAAAACAAATTTCTTGATATTTTCACTTGAACTTTCAGTCAAAGGTCATAGAGTTTATGAGTAACATTTTTATAACTTCAGCACATGAAAATAAAATTTAATTTTCAGTGTTTTAATTGCTTGGGAAAGAAGTCAAATGGACATAACATCTTTTCTAAACTTTATCCAGATAAAGCATTGAACTTCCTTATTTATGAGTGGGCCCATGCAATAAAAATGATTGCAAAATATTTATATCAATGTACCTACTATTGAGTATCTTATATTAAGACATAAAAAAAAAAATTGAAAACAATAATCCAAATCCCTGAGTGTTACAAGAGGGAAATTATATACACACATACATACAGTACTGTGCAAAAGTATTACTGCAAGAACTATTTTATCTTTTATGAGGCATCAAAATAAAGTTTAAAATCAACCCTGTCCTAACACTTTTGCACACTACTGGAAGAGTGCAAAGGTATTAGGACAGGGATAACTTTCCTAAAAATCTTGCTGAAATTTAAATACAAGGTGAAAAGCCAAGTAAATTGCTAATAAATATTGATTATTTAAAACTAGGTGTAAATGAAATGTATTAAAAAAAGTTATATTTAATTTTCTTATTTTCTATTAAATTTTGAAACTACTCTATTGAACTGGAAACTGATTTTATATATATATATATATATATATATATATATATATATATCCAAATAAATAAGAACAAGGAAAATAATTGCAATGTCCAAAACATGCACATGTTCTAAAGTAATAATTTATATATATGTGCTGAACATTAACTTCATTGTACAAACACCCTACAGTCCTACAACTGGAGTATACCCCTCTACTTTAGTCTTAGGGAAGAATATATAAGAAAAAAAAATTAGGCAGACATGTTATTTCATGGTAAATTGGAAGTGTAGGCCTATTTCAGGAAAACCATCATCAGTTTCCGTCTTTATTGTACAGAAGATTTTACACAATTTGTGTAAAATCTTCTGTACAATAAAGTGTGGGATATATATATATATATATATATATATATATATATATATCTCACAGGTCAAAATATAAGAAAAACAATTTGAAATCATTAAAAGTATCTAAGTCTGCCTCCTTCTACCAACCATCCATAGCTCAGAGGTAGAATCGCCAACTGACACCAATTCGGTCAGGTTTCAATTCTGGGCAAAAGCAATCGGATGTCTAACTGTACTGATGAGCTGTGATACAGTGAAACAGATCTGTCTGCAGATGACACTAAATATATATATATATATATATATATATATATATATATATGTGTGTGTGTGTGTGTGTGTGTGTATATATATATGCGTGTGTGTGTGCGTATATGTATATATATATTTATATAAAGAACAGTTTCTTATGTGAGCAATGATAATAATAATACAAATCAATGACACCTATCAAAGTATATAAAAATGACAAGAATTCAATTTCTTTTTTTTTCAGGCCAGCAGAATTTGTCAAAATTGTACCCTATAGATAACTAGCCTGACACTAACCTGTAAATTACTTAGCAAATGTTAATTAGTCCTTTGAATATAAAATGTGTGTTGTGGTGCAGTGGTCACTGGCTCAGAACAAGAAACTAGAGAACTGAGCTTAAATTCTAGTTGGATTCGTTGCATTCACATATGCTCAAATACCCTTGGGAATGGTATGAATCTTATTTTTCCCTCCATATACAGGTTAAATAGCATTTAATTCATTTCTCTTATTACCAAAAATATTTAGTAATTGTCTCAATTAAAAAAATTAAGTGGTAGAGTAGCATTAAATACAGTGGGCAGTAATCAGCTGAAAACAATCTGATGAGACAAGAGTAATAAGTTTAACATAAGTAATTTTTGTTCAATATAAAGCATCATTTAATATATATTTTTCTATGAGTGAGCCAGTGCGGTCAAAAATGACTGTAAAATATCTTACAGTAAGATATAAGAAAAAAAAAATAATCCAAACCTCTGAGAGTGACAGGAGGGAAATATTTTTCGCTGCCTGATGATGGCGCATTGAGAACTGCAACTTCATAGCTTTTGAGTTGCAGTATGCTGTTATCATAACAACATATATATATATATATAATATTAACTATAGTAATAACAATGCCAATAGTAACAGAACTAATTCTGCCTAAACTAGTATTAATTAGGCTATAATTACATTATATAATTTAAATCGTCTTGTACAACCCACCGAGAACAAACTCGGAGGGAAAAGAAGGGGAAGTAAAAAAGAAACAAACGAAGTCCATGAACAAAAAGTCAAGCACTCGTAAGAAAAAAAAAACCCAACGACAAAAACCCTAACACTAAAGCACTCAAATTTAACAAAATTTAATTTAAGCAAGAGCCAACAACCTACCACGGTTTTGCCCTATGGCTTGTCAGGGAAATTGGAGCCAATTTCCCTGACGAGCTGTAGGGCAAAACCGTGGTAGGTTGTTGGCTCTTGCTTAAATTTTCTGTCTTTGTTTGCTCTACTTTCATATTGAGTGCTTTAGTGTTAGGGTTTTTGTCTTGGGTTTTTTTTTTCTTATGAGTGCTTGACTTATATATATAAATGGGGAAGTTACAGTAGTTACAATGAGAAAAAAGTGCATATTTTTAAACAAAAAGAGAAACCGCAAGTGTCCTTTGATAAAACATTGTTTTTTATCTTTTTATTTTACATTCTGCTACACGTGTTTTTGGTCTCACAACCTTCTTGTTAAACAAGATGGTGACTGACAACCATTGCCTGAAGAAGGTTGTGAGACCAGAAACTCATGTAGCAGAATATGAAATACAAAGAAAAAATACAATATGTTTTATAACAGAACACTTGCAGTTTCTCTTTTTGTTTATTTTTTTTATATATATATATATATATATATATACACACACACACAAGTCTTTATTACTTTATTATAATAGGCTATATATATATATATATATATATATTCTTCACTAGTCAAGTACATATTTATTGCAAAAAAAATAAAATAAGGCACTGTTAAAAGCTTTCATAATTGGTACTAAAAAGAATGAACTGAGCTGATGCTGCCTCACTATTATCTCTCTTTCCATGAGCATGACAGGAGATATATATATATATATATATATATATATATATTGTCAAATACCTGTCTTGATGATAACCATCAAGATATTTACACGTTGATTCGAGTATATTGCATTTTCACATCAATGGACAGATACGGATTATCTGCCCCAGATCATGACAAATGGACAATGATAAATAAAAAAAGAAAAATAATTGCTGTTCGATTGATATAATTGAATGGCAACCTTCCCAGGTCTGCTTCAATGTATCAATATGGGTGCTGACCAGCAATTCAAGGATGAACGTCAAGATGAGATGATTTTTATATAAAATTTAAATAAGTAATGACAGATCAAAATAAAAAAAATATTTAAGTATGAATTAGAATGTCCAATGACCTGAACCTCAAAATTATATTCGAATACCCAACATAGTCGAAATAGCCTTTTACAATACGCAACAGCAAACATGAATGAATACAGGCGACTACGAATGCAAGAGATTAACACAAGATAAAATGGGGAGAACCATATTATCTATAAACATGTGGTATGGTGTATGTGGTAACATAATATTCGTGGAAGTGTATGCGTATTCTAACATGGGTCTAAGAACATAATAACTTATCTTTATATCAGTTCCTTCTCTCTTTCTTTTACTGTCTTTTCTTTTCTCTCTTCCTCTTCTTTCTTTATACACTTGAAATGTATGTAATTACGACTGTCTCTGTTTCTTTCAGTTGACTGTTATATTTTCAGCATACAAATATTCTGAAATGTTTGAACATTTCTTTCTTTTCTTCAACCAGTGTCATAACAATTCCGCCTTGTTCTTTATCTTCAAAATATCTTCATTTATATGTTGACTTTTCTGCGTTGCTATCTCTCTTTCTTTTCTTTTCTTGATGAACCACTCGGCTTTGCATTTTTTCCTTCCTTGAATAAACCGGAATCAGCGTACAAATTATATGACAGCTTTTCTTCTTATCTTTGTCACTCTCTTTCTTTCTTGATAAAACGATTCGGTCTTGCTTTCATCTTCTTCCTTCAACAAGTAGGAGTCAGCATACAAATAATATTACAGCTTCTTTCATCTTTGTCGCTATATTTCTTTCTTTCTTGATAAACAACTCGACTCCGTTTTCATTTTCTTCTTTTAACAAATATAACCCAGCATACAAATCTTCTCTTATCTTCATCGCTATATTTCTTTCTTTCTCAAATGGTTTGGCTCTGCTTTCTTGTTTTAACGAATAAGAATTTGTAAGTTCGTTTTTTTTTTCTTATCCGGAGTTGCTTAAGATGAATTAATTAAATTACGCTATTATCTCAAATGCGTTTTCCTTTCATTCATCATTTATCAGCACTCAGAAAATATGACTTGTTCTGTCTAGATTCGACCTGTAACTGACTTCAAACTTTTGCTTGCCACGTGATTTGTTTTGGCACCAATTCTAACTCCTGCTGCTTCGCGACTTACAACTGACTTCCATGATTAGCTTATTTCCTGTCTAGACATTTGTTACTAAGGATATCTGGGTCAACTAGCCTTGACCTGCTATTCCAAAGCTGACTCTAGTCTCTCACATGATCATCTCCTTGTTACCACGCAGAGACCATTCTCAATATATGTGTGTAGGTGTGTGTGCGGCTATCTATATCCATAACAATATATATATTACTATATTAAATAAATAAATTTAACATTGAGTTCTTTTGAGTTCATTTCTATCGAAATTTACCTGACTTAAATACCAAATATTCTACGTTATATATATATATATGTATACACACACACACACACGAGTCTTTATATTCACAGAAATGATGTGCCATGTCACGTTAGTGATCATAGCTCTTCACAATTTTCCATCCTTTGCAGCTTTAAGTAAATTTTATCTTTTTGCTATTTCTTCTAAATCCTGTTCTGCCATCTTAGCTCATGAGGTATGTTTGGTGCTGTTTTTCTATCCTTTTTGCAGAAATGTCCTGGGAGTGTCAAATCTTTCAAACCCTGTTTACTCAAGTAAATTTAGTAAAGAGATTTTGTATATATGTGTATATAACCTACTAAACTCTGTCTACAACATATTCATAGAAAATGCAACTATAGTAGCCTCATTCACATGCAAAAAAGGTTAAAATTAATGGAAGCATTAATAATAAAAAAAAAAGGCCAATACTCAAATATAACATCTATGAATGCAGCCACACTGTGCTGACCATGTTTGGTAAAGAATAAAAAATCCCCTTCACTATAGATACATATATATGAAAATGTGCATATTCAGTTAAAAATTAATAAAAAGAATCTTAATAGAATAAGCAGAGTGTTTGGATATATAGAATACTTGAATAGTATTTACACACTTTATGTCCAGAAAAACAGAAGAAAAACTGTCACAGTCACCTGCGGTATTCTTTAAGGAAACACACACACATATATATATATATATATATATATATATGAAGAGAAAAATGAATTACATATTACACTATGGTTGCTACTGTATATCATAGAAAACACACACACATACACACACAAAAATAAGCAAATAGAGAAAAGTTCTAAATCTAACCAAAAAGAAATTTAAAAAGTAATTAGGTTTGGTTAGATTTTTTGAAAATGGGTCAGATCAGAAAAAAAAAAATGATCAATTTGTAAATAATTTTAATTCATGAAAAAATCTACCAAAGATTGGATGTACAAGATTGTCCATGAAACCATCTGGAAAAATTAATTTTATACATAATATAAATACCCACACATTGCAGCTACAAAGTCTGTATTTTGTTGAATGGTAAGCAATAGTTTATAGATTTCAGTATATAGCAAATAATACTTACATTCCAGATCAGAACCAAAGGAAAATAACAATACTGTTTAGAAATGCAAGCTTAAATATTTAATTTTTATGATAGAAGGTTTTTGTATTAGAGCAATACAAAATGAAAAGGTCATAAAATTTTAGTGTATTATTGACAAATTAAAAAATAAATACAGTCAACAACTTAAAATATGTAATATTTCATGTAACCTTATAAAAGACCCCACTTTATATATATTCCACTCTACGTTATTCATCTTTCAATGATCAGCTTTAACAAATAATAAGAAAATCCAAAACCTTGCTGCTGTATATTGGGTTCAAATGCACTTTGTACTAAAATCAAATTAGGTTTGGTTCATATTTTTCTCTAGTTTTTGGCAGAATTTGCCATGTCACGATGTAACCATTGATGCGAACTAAAATTTTGATATATTTGTTTCATAAATGCTGCTGGTGATATGGGTTAGATAAACAAATATTTATAATATCTTAAAATATTGAATTGGGGAAATTTGATTTGTCTTCCAGAACAAAGATAAACACACATCAAATGCAAGGCAAGCCATTATATTTCAAGATAAAGCAAAAAACAATTAAGAATGAAATCAGTACATATAGATCTCAAAAGAAAGAAAGAAAATAAAAAAGAAACAGAATGAACATATATACTTTGTTAGTCTATAAATGAATTAGTAAATGTTCAAAGGACTTATACTAATTATACTAATTAACATTTGCTAAGTAATTTATAGATTATTGTCAAGCTAGTTATCTGTAGGACATGATTTTGACAAACTCTGCTGGCCTTAAAAAAATATTAAATTCTTGTCATTTTATATACCTTGATAGCTGTCATTTATTTGTATTATTATTATTGTTGTTCACATAAGAAAGTAGGATTATATATATATATATATATATATATATATATATATCTCACACACAGGTCGAAATATAAGAAAAACAATTTGAAAATGAAACTGGAATCAATAAGAGTATTCATTTACATTAACATTACTGGTCTCACATTTCTATGATTTTGGAAAGTTAAATAGAGATGGAGAGATATGTGGCTATTCTGTGATATATCTCACACCTAACTAGAATTTGAGATTTCTTTCTATTTTATGAAAAAAAATCTGATTGGTTGATTATGAACATATGCCAATAACTGATGGTCATAAAATTTTGTTGGCAAAATTGGTGCATCATTGTTCAGGGAGTGTGGTTTATATATAACACATCACTGAATAAATCCCAGGTCTACCTAATAAAACAACTTTTATGCAAAATTCGACTTCATTTACCTACAGTCTCCTTCTAGAATGATACACTGATTCTAACAATTCGATGCCTTTTTTGTACAACGATTTGTCTTTGACCTCAAAATACACTTCAGTTTCTAATATCACTACTTCAATGGATCCAAATCTCTTTCTCTGGAGCATTATTTTGAGGTCTGCAAACAGCCAGTAGTCACTGGGGCCCAGATCTGGATGCAGTAGCAATTTGAAGAGTAGTTTATTTAATTTTGCCATCATTGCGATTGACTTGTGACAGTGTGTTGTCTTGATGAAAAATCACTTTTTCTTCATTTTTGGCCTTTATTTGGTGATTTCTTCCTTGAAACAATCCAATAATACTATATAATATTTGCTATTGATGGTTCTTCCTTTCTCAAGGTAATCCATGAACAAAATACCATGCACATCTCAAAATGTGGAGGCCAAAACCTTGCCTGCTGATGTTTGCATCTTTGGTTACTTTGGACGGCTTTCACTTGCTGCTCTCCACTCAGCTGACTGCAGACTTGACTCTGGAGTGAAGTGGTGGATCCATGTTTCATCCATTGTCATATTTATGCAAAAAATCTTTGTTGCATTGAAACAGTTGCAAACAATGCTCTGAATCATGGATTTTTTTTATTTGTGGTGCCATCTATATATCAGGTCTGGGACTTATTGAGTGATGTGTTACGCTTAAAGGTAATCATTTAGAAGATACTTCACAGTGAATTGTTACAAAACTTGAGTCATGTTTTTAAATCCCCTCATTAGGTCAAGACTTTCATACAGATGTTATGCATGCTACAAAACTCATTCAGAAATATCAAAACTGTCAACTATAAACAATCACTTCCTAAGGGAAAAATGCTTTGAGTGAGTGAAATCTGAGGGTCATGGCAAAGATCATTATCACTCTTTGAATATTGTAGACTGGCACTACAGATTCACAAACAAAGAACTATCTACTATCAGATCTTACAAGGCTGGCATTAGTGATGAACTCTACAGCAGGCAAGCTCAAACAGACTATTGGCAGTGACACCAAGATGCTCTATCAACAGCAATGCTTTTGGCTAGCAATAAAATCAGTAACAACTAATTAGTAGAGATTAATTTTTGTGATAATTTATACTGATATTTTACCCACAAGTCTATCTCACTTGACTACATATGCATATTGATTTTCTCATAAGACTATCTCATTCAACTGCGTGTGTATTGATTTTCGATGCCTCATTTTGAATACTATCTTGTGCTATATCCTGAACAAACCCTTAGTCTCCCATGAGAGTTATGTGATATCCTGGAATGAGTAAGCAACTCAACTTAGTAATTCATAGGAAATAAAAAACTCTTTTACTTATCTCTTCCTAAACCTCATCACTCCCAGTGGAGCATAGGTCATTGATGAAGGAGTTGTTGATATTCCTGTAACGTGTCTTCTTTACAGGTAGGGGTGTTGATGCTATGCAAACCCCTTTATTGGAAGTAGACTGGTTGCCAACCAAGGATATAGAACCCAATCTGTCCTGCTATTTAATCCATAGCTGATGGGAGAAGAGATGGATTAATACCTTTCTCAAGGGTATTTGCATATAAGTGAATGCAATGAATTTAGCTGGAATTTGAGCTCATCTCTCCGATTTCTCATTCTGAGCCAATATTGACTGCACCACAATACACATTCTTTTACTTATCACAACCATGTCTTATTTCCATTTGTTGTTTTTTTTTACTTCTGCTTGTTTTCATTGATAACCATTAGGCTCCGTCACAAGTGTAGATAGACTCTACACTGTTCTTATTTAATAAAAATTAAATATGAAAGCATTCTAATGACATTAAACTAATAACAATTATGTTATAATATGCTATATTTACTGCGGTATTCTAACAAACATACAAACAGGAATTGTTGTTATATTTTTTAATAATTGTTTCACCCAAGGCAAGATAGTACTACTACTGGTGTGCAGGAGTGTTACATAAGTGGGGAGTGAAAAGAAAGAGGAAGAGATCACAGGGGGTGTAGGAGAATGGATACAACATGAACGCATAGAAACTCAGACACACTATTTATAGGCAAAGAATGATTTTTTTTCATCTTTCATAGATGGTTGATCTTTTGAAAAATTGCACACAAAAAAAATGAGTTGAACAAGATAGGTTAAACAGTGATTTAGGGTGGAGTGGATGTGTGAATTACAAAATATCCCATAAACATGCCAAAATAATTGTTGTTCAGCTAGAAAAAATAGTTTGATTTTTATCTTTGATCAAATTTCTATATCATTAAAAAAATAAAAAATTCCTTTTCAGAAAGAAATCTTTTGCAATCTAAGACTGTCATTGGGGTTCAACATCAAGAATATTTCATTATTCAGTGATATTTATCATTATTCAGTGATATTTATCATTATTCAGTGATATTTATCATCATTCAGTGATATTTATCATCATTCAGTGATATTTATCATCATTCAGTGATATTTATCATTATTCAGTGATATTTATCATCATTCAGTGATATTTATCATCATTCAGTGATATTTATCATTATTCAGTGATATTTATCATTATTCAGTGATATTTATCACGTTAAGTTCTGTCAAGATTTTGAAGATGTCGTTATTGTTGTTTTCCTTTACTTACAAGGAAGATAAACTTTACCTTGTTTCTGAAATCAGAGATGCACATCAAGGTATTAAAATAAACAGTAGAATCGGCAGCTTATGTCAAAAGCTGTCACATGTGTAGGTCTCTGTGTGTGTGTGCATATAGGAGTCGTTCTGAAAAGTTTCTCTAGACATTATACATCATTTTCTTATTTTGGTCTTCAAAATTTCCCCAACCCACTTTCATGTCTATATCTATAAATGGGATAATGATATATATATATATATATATATATATATATATATATATATAATCAAGAACAATTTTATGAAAAAGATGTATGACAGAGAGGGAGAAAAAGGTTTTGCGTGATGCTTTTTGTCTCCTTTAGGACTTCATCAGCCTATGTTTATGTTGATATGATTATACATGAATGAACAACAATAGGAATTTAAAATTCATATCAATGGACACTGGTATCAATGCCCAATTGATTTATTTCATGCTTAAATGAGATCATCAGGCCATGACAATTGCACTTAAGCATGAAACAAATCATCACTATTGGGTGTTGATCTCAGCGTCCATTGATATATTTACATATGCTCTGACCCTGATATCAAGCACTTTACCTCATAAATAGAGCATACATTAAAGCTGTATTTTATTATCTTTCTCTCTCTCTTTCCATATATATATATATATATATATATATGCACACACACACAGAGTGTGCAATGTATATATGGCTGTCTAACTTAAAGCAAAAATAAAAATAGCACTGAAATTTGCTTTTAACAGATAAAATTTACCAAAATTCAGCAAAATTATTTTGAAATAGGAAAGTTGTACACTCTGGACTTCTTCAAGTGCTAAGAATTTCAAACTGAACCCTTTATTATGATCACTGGTGTATATCATTCTGATTCCATATGCGAAGCCTCTTTTGGTAGTCATGAGTTATCTTTAACCCGATGTTCTAAGTTATTTATTCACCACTGCTGTAGCTTGGTATTGAACTCACAACTCTATATCCACTCTATATCCTTAAGGACACATGGCTCAGTGGATATAGGCATTGATTAGTAACAGCCATTTGCCCCAAAGAGTTGTAAATTCACAATAATAGGCTACAGCAGTGGTGAACTTAGAGAGTTGGGTTAGAGGGAGATAACTTGTGACTACTAAAAGTGGCTTCACACAAGAAATGAGAATGATATACCCCAGTAATCGTAATAAAGGGTTTGATTCAAAATTCCTAGCAACTGAAGAAGGCTGGAGCATACAATGTCTGAAACGTACAAATGGCAACAAAGATGAGGACAATAGTCTGAATACTGTAAATAGTGTGAATTAATTCACATGTCAAAGAACAACAATAGCTGATCATCATCAAGTATAATATCCAATAAATATGGTAAATCAGTGAAAACATTAACCAGATTATGACGATTTTTCTTTAGGCACAAAAATACGTACAGGGAAGCATTATCCTGATGGAATCTTTTGTTCTTTATCTTTGTAATGCTGAATACTTTTTGTCAATTGCTGCTTTAGTTGATTTAATTGATGGCAGTAGTTTTTTTAAATTCATCCTTTAGTTCTTAAAAAATTAATTCACAGAGGCTTGCATTTCAATTCCATTATCTAAAAAGTGTTAGTTTTGGATGAAAGCTAGAATTTTATACAGTTAATAGTGCTTCATTTTGCATGTCCTATGATCTTGTTTATTCCACATTGTTGTAAATATATCCACTTTCCATCAAAGATTGCTTTAAAAATGAAACATTTTCATTATGCAGAAGATATACATCAAAGCAACATTATCAGAGAGTTGTAAATGATTTCCAAATTTTGATTTTGCTATTTTAGGTACTTCTCTCTAAAACTGCAACATATTGATTATTCTCAAGTAATGCCTGGATTTAATCAGGTGTAACCAATACCTGAGGATGGAGCATCAATCGAGCATAAAACTCCAGCCTTTGCAAATCTCTTTCTGACATGCTTCATCATTCACATATAGAGCTTCTCTTCATATTACATGATTGCTTATTTTTGTTAGAATTGTATTTTTATCTTTCATGAAGTTAAAGAAAATATATATGTTGGAAAAGCTGCCTATTTTTTCTACTCTCCACGTTAAAACTCAAAGATAGAAAATAAAAATATGCTGAGTTCAAACAACTTGAAATAACAAACATGTTGACATAATAGCTAGCTATAGTAATCTTTAAATGAAGTTAAAACTAAACGTTCCTGATGCCATCTAAACAAAATAAATTTTCAGTCAACCCAATATTTAAGAAAGAAAGATAGAAAGAAAATTTTTTTTTCAGCATTCTCTCTAAAATTCAATTCTCATCAAAATAACTGTTCATTGCACAAGGAAACATTTAGCATTCATTGACTGAGCAGCTAGTACTGCTTTTGGTCAAAATTTATAAAATCTTTCTTTCAAAACAATTTTTCAGAAGAACAGGTTTTTCAAGTCCAGTAGCTGTTATCGCTCTTTCTAATATTGATGGGGGTTTCCTTCCTAACCTTTTATATGAAGTAGCGTCGATTGCTAACATCTTGATTATGTCATTATTTTCTTTTGTTGCATGTGATAACATTACTGATATTAGGTACAGTTCTTTGTTTATGAATCTGTAGTGCCAGTTTATAATATTCAGGGAGGAATGACCTTTGCCAAGACCCTCAGATTTCACTTGCTCAAAGCATTTTTTCACCAATGATCTTGGAAAGCAGTTGTTTATAGCTGACAGTTTTGATGTTTCTGCATGGGTTTGAAAATATGCATGATGTCCATATGAAAGTCTCAACACGATGAGGCTATTTAAGAATATGACTTAAGTTTTCAGGTGGAGGTTTCGTAGCAAACCATGGTGAAGCCTCTTCTAAATAATGGCCTGTAAGTATATACACCACACTCAACAATGACACTCCCTATTTTTGCCAACAAAATTTTCTAACCATCACTTACTGGCATGTGTTCATAATCAACCAATCAGATTGCATCTTAAACAGATAACAATCAGACATTTTTTGTGTAAACTGGAAAGAATTCTCAAACTACAGTGAGATGTGAGACATATCTCAGCATAAGCACACATCTCTTCATCTCTATTTAACTTTTGAAAATCATTGAAATATGAAACCAGTAAAGTTAATGTAAATAAATACTCTTAATTATTTCAGATGCATTTTCAAATTATTTTTCTTATATTTTGACCTGTGTGGGATATATATATATATATATATATCCTCATGACAAAAGCTTCTCGTTTAAATTTTAAAATCATTTGTTTCTGATGAAAGGCTGAGGCCAGTCTGAAATATCTAATATATATATATATATATAAAATAATAATAATAGAAATAAATAAATACTGTCAAAAAAATACATTTTTAAACTTACAACTTTTTAGTAGTTTTTCCTATATATATATATATATATATATATATAAACTTACTTTCTTATATGAGCAATAATAATACAAATCAATGACATCTATTAAGGTGTATAAAAATTATGAGTAGTTAACGTTTTTTTAAGGCCAGCAGAATTTGTCAAAATCATGCCCTACAGATAACTTGACTGAAACTAACCTATAAATTACTTAGCAAATGTCAACACTGCATAAAAGCTTTATCATTCACATATTTATTTTTTTAATCTAATACAAATTTTTAGACATTACTTTTCTTTCTGTGTCTGTAATCAACATGATTTCATTTCATAAGATAGGTAGATGATATTGTGTTGATGGAAGACACAGAAAGCAAACAGCAGGAACACCCAGGCAAAGTAGGAAAGTGGGGAAAAAAGGATTTAATAATTGACTGCAAAAAGAAAATGTATAAATGTTATCAAGAGAGACAGCCCAAGATGCAAGCCATGAATTGGAGATGTTGAATTCAAGCAGCTACAGAAATTTAACTATCTGGCAGGTGCACAAAAATCCAAAGGTACATCAGAATAGTGAAATATGCTTTCCAAAAAAGCTAAGTAAAATATTAAGCAACATGAAAATTACATTAGCAATAAAGAAAGAGTGTTGAACTGCTATGTAATATCAATCATTCTATATGGTATTTAATTTCTAGACAATTTCTTTACAGATAAAGAGGAAACTTGAAGTAACAGAGGGGAGGCTGATGAGAATACCATGAATAAAGCATGTGAGCATTGAAGCAGTTTTAAGGAAAGATAAACCAAAAAAGACCATGAGGAAAGAAAGTTTGGGGAATTTGATACTCACAGGGCATACTGAAGGCAAGACGAGCAGAGGGAAATAGCAAGTATTCTACTTAACAAGCTTGTGTAAATAAATGACAGAACAGATTTGGAAAAGATAGTAAGAAGAAAAACTTTCTTAAGAGGTACAAAGGAGAAGAAATTGTGGAGAGTCATGATTGCCCATGTTCTAAAAGAACATGGTACATAGAAAAAGTGAGAATACTTTAGGGCTTCTCTATTTTCTCTTGGGTAAGACAAAGCAAATATTAGAAGTAAAAACAACTTTGTAATATAACAATGGGTCACTAGATTTAAGGCTTCATTTCCCAATGTGCAGCTTCAATGCTTACAAGATAAAAATATCTGACAGCTGAAAATTTATCTAAAAGATGAAGTAAGCCTTCTCAAAGACAAATCTTATAACAAGTACTGTGAAGTAGCCCATAATGTAAAAACATAGTGTATTAATATCCAACAGCTTTCTTTGTAAATAGAGCTTGTACCTGAACAAAGAAAGCCTAGAATATTAAGTATTATGCTAAGAAGTGTACCAAGTATACTTAAAAAACAAAAAAAGTTATAGAAATGGCACCTCCAAACAACAGAGACATTTAGTTAACAAAATACTGTGGATATAAATATCAGCATGTAAATATAACAACTAAATTTCTTCTATTTCAAAAGTAATAGCGCAGTGCCAGAGCACTGAACAGGAGGTTAAGGTGTAAGGGTTTAAGTTCTTGTATTTAAGATGATTATTCTTATTATCAAACTTATTGCTTCACGGCCAGGAGGCATGACCAGCTAAGATAATCTTAGTACCCAATCATCACATATGTGGGGGCTGGGTAATATTTGACCAATGGCCCAAGTGTATGTGTTCAGGTTTCCCCACATTAAAAGCTGACCTTGTGTCACAGCTTGCTCCTGTATGTGATGGTGGGACTGGGTCAGTAAATATCCTTATCATCAGGCGATGAAGATTTAAAAAACAAAATCATTTTACTCCAAGCACAGCAATAAAGCTACTAAGATGCAAGGGGTTACTGAGTGAAAAAAAAAAATCATAAGACATTATTAGAGAGAGAGAGAGAGCAATAAAAGAACAGGAATGAAAAATTTGTCTATAAAAAAAAAAAAATACTAGAGAAAACCATTAACATCAAAAAATTCAATATGAACTCTGGCAAAAAATGTTACTGAAATATTAGGTTTATAAATCCCAGAAATTCAATTGCTATTGTTCTCATGGTCACATGGTCCAGTGGATATAGGTGTTGGTTAGTTCTGAGTTCAATACCAGGCTACAGCAGTGGAGAACAAATAGCTTAGAATGTTGGGTTAAAGGGAGATAACTCATGCCTATCTTTGCACAGTGATTGTAAAAAAGAGTTCAGTTTGAAAATGGCAACAAATTAGACAACAATAGTCTAAATATTGTAAATAGCAAGGAATTATGAAAATAGCAGGTAACTATTTGATTAGTTTAAACTTTAAGATTAATCTCTGATATTACTTGAAAATAATGTGGTTTGGTTTTTGTTTGTTTCAAAATGTTGTGCAAGCTTGTTACCGTTCTATTATCTAAGGTTAAAATAAGTATCGTTACATATTTTTAAATAATTCAAAAAGGGAAAATAAATATAAGAGTGCAAATGTCATATGTGTGCAAAACTAATTTCATATTGATTTACATTATTTTATAATGCACATCTTTCTGTTGATAAAATCTTTTTAAAGTTGCTCTTTAAAAGTGCAGCAAAAAAAAAACACACACTTTAAATCAATGCTTTCTGTTTTTCATGTCTGAAATTTAAGTGACCATTTAATTAAACTATAATTAGAAAGTTTGCAAGTTTTCATTTGAAATCAAGAAAACAAACTTTAGGCAAAACAGTCATGAGATGGGGAAAAACAAAAAAAAAATGATGTCAGCTGAAATTGACACCAGAAGGATATGGGTTTAAACTGATGTCATTAATTAGGGTAAATTCTTCAAGCCTCAAACACTTCTAATTCAGAAAACTTTAAAACTGAATCTATCAAGATTGCACTTTTTAAGTATTTAAAGCCACTGTCAGGTAATCTTGAAATATTAGTAAAATATATTAGAATAATCCAGAATCTACCCTGGCAGCAAATTACCTACATAAGGATAAAACTGACTTAAGTAAATATACAAAAATAGAAAAGGGTATAAGACAATAAGGTATCTTCTCATCAGACTTACTCACCCAATACAGTTAGGTGATTTTGAGCAAATGAGAAGTCCAACCAGAATTTATTTTTGGCAGCCACAATCTTAACAGCATAAGATATGCAGATATAGAAAAGAAACTACAAGAACTCCTTTATGAGGTAGCGAAAGAAAGTGAGTATCAATATGACTAACCATCAATTTCTACATGGAAATGAATGCTGGACAATCTCCTCACAGATGAAAAAGACTTGAAGCAACAGAAATGTGGTTCTTTAGAACCTCATTCATGTTTCAAATCAAATCTGAGATTACCATGGACAAAACATATGAGCTACAACAAGGTTCTAGAGAAAATAGAAACAAAAAGGACATTTATACTGAACATCAGAAAGAGACAGTTGAAACTTCTAGGGCACATAATGAGAAAAGAGGGCTTGAAAGATTTGGCAAACATGGACCTTTGTGTAGGGAAATGTTGTGACCTTGTCACCAACTTATTGTGGTCTGTTGGGGCCAGAAATAAAGGCACAGAGATGGAATAGTATTAAACAAATATATTACAAAAACAGTAGTACAAACATCTATCTAATCTAAATCTATCTAAACTCATTAATAAATGGAACTTTGTGTGTGTGGCTGTGTGTGTGTGTCCATTACCTATAGACTCCAAAATGGCTGAACCAATTTTCTTGAAAATTTACACAGTTGCACTATAAGCGTCTGCGAGTGTTATTAGCTAGGCTTTGTGTTGAGGTACCCCCGATAAATATCGATAATCGGAAAAATCGGGTTATGGAAGGAGTGGTCCGATTTTAATTAAATTTGATACACTTATAGACAAAGACATAAACGATATTCAGAAGATTCAAGGTTGCAGTTCTTACAATAGTGCAGAAAATCAATAATATATAAAAGGCCAGATGTTTGTGTGTGTGTATCTGTTTATCTGCCTGTATGTTTGTATTTTTTCAGCTCTTTTATTTTAGTTTTTGCTTTGAGTTTGTATCTAAATAGGTATAATTGTAGTTCTTAGTCTCAGCCATGATACCATTTACTCAGAGGACTGATTTAGCCTTCAAAATTCAGTTTACGACGAAAAAAAAACATATTTGATATCGATATCAGGAAATCAAAATTTCACTTGCATCCATTTTTTTTCAGTCTATGGTTTCACTTTAGCTGGAAACGTCCAAAGAGTCTGAGCTCTAGGACCATGGATTAGTTTTAAAGCTTTCATTACACCTGAGCAACGCCGGGCTATACTGCTAGTATACCAATGAATGATTATTAACACAACTGTCAGAGTTATGCTGGAATAGATTCCACTCTCTTTGCTTCTACAAAGCAGAACTGCTACTTCTATATATTACTTCTATATATACTTATATATACTTCTATATAGCTTAGATGCTTTTATGTGTCATATGGGTGAGTCCCCATAGCAGCAAAAAATTGAATGTCCATTGACACTAATTTCATTTTAACTATCTTCACTCCTTGGTAATGTTTATTGTTTTAAAAATGATGATAAAAATCGTAATAAAACCTAAACTTGATGAAAATTAATTTATATATCTTTTTCTGTTTTTGAGATTTAACAACAAAATATTAAAACACTAAATATTTACAAGTAGGTCTATGCCATAAAAAATGACAGCAAAATATTTATATTGATATGCCATCTAAAATGACCGCAACATATATATTCGTGTACTTACTATAAGACATAAGAACCCCCTCCCAAGTGTGACAGGAGAGAAATATATATATATATATTATATATATATATATATATATATATATTATATATATATATTACATAAGAACATGTGAAAAACTAAATGATGGTAATAAACGTTTTTATTTAAAATTTTTGTTGATGACATGAAAGCAACAATTCCCTTTATTTTTTGTAAAGAATTTTCATACAAGGTAAAAGGATATAAAAAAGTAAAATGAAGAAAGAAAGATGGGAAAAAGAGAAAAAATAAGATAAGAAATCAAGTAAAGAAAAAGAAAGAGGGAAAGAAACGATACAGAAGAAACAATGTGAAGAGAAAAATAAGTGAGAAAGTGTAGAGAGGGAAGAGCCAATGAAAACAGCTAAAAAAGGAAAATTCAAAATTAGAGCAAAAAATTAAAAATACAGAGAAGTATTGTTTTCATATAATAAAAAAGTTTTTTTAAATAAAAACAAAATGTACAATTTTGTAGTAGTTTTTCACATGTTCTCACATGATAATAAATATTCATTGCTCTATTTTTATATTAAGTACAGTTTTAAATTAATGTTTTGAATGTTGCAATTTTATTTTGTTCTTCATTTGGATGGATAGATGGAGATATATATATATATATATATATACACACACACACACACACTCTACACAATGGTCTTTATTATCATACAGAGGATATATACACTTCTTCACTATTCAACAACATAATTATTGCAAAAAATAAAATAAGGAACTGTTACAGAGTAAACACATGGCAAGAGGTTTAATAACTGGGAGTAAAGAGATAAACTGAGCTGGCATTGCATTGTTATTGCCCTCCTCTCTATGATCATGACAGGAGGGATATATATATATATATATATATATATATATATAGACACACAATGGTCTTTACTGTAATGGAGAGGATAAAATTGTTTATTTACAAGAATAATTTTATATTTACAACATTTTGAAAACTAATACAGTTAATTAATATAATGCGATGTTTATCATTTACCAATTCATGATGAAATAAATATGAAAACTATTTTTTTTATTCATAAATTTATAAACATTTACTAAATTATTAAAATGTGAACCAACTATAAGGAAAACATTATCATTTTATAAATTTTAAATCAATTGGTGATTAGCCAATTTTTTGCCAACCATTTGTATATAAAATCAATATAAAATCAATAAATCTATATAAAATCAATATAAAATCAATAAATCTATATAAAATCAATATAAAATCAATAAATCAATATAAAATCAATAAATCAATATAAAATCAATAAATCTATATAAAATCAATATAAAATCTAATAAATTGTATAAATAACAATCTAAAAAATAAATAGAGTTTATTATTTTTGTTATCAATTCTCAAGATCAAATAACATGTTTAAATTCACTTTTATATGTTAAGGTTTTATTACAATTCTAATTATTGCTTTTTAAAATGATGAACATTACTGAGGAAGGAAGTTAGTTAAAAAAAAAATAGTGTCATGGGAAGATACTTCTTTGTTTGTGGCTATGAGGGACCATGTTTGTTGAAAATTTGATACTCACAGGACAGATTGGAGGCAAGAGGGACAGAGGAGAATAATGCATAACCTACGTGTTGTGGTACAGTGGATATCGGCTCGGAACGAGAAACCGGGGAGCCGAGTTTGAATTCCAGTCGAATCCATTGTATTCACTTACGCGCAAATACCCTTGGGAAAGGTATTAATCTGTCTCTTCCCTCTAGTTATGGGTTAAATAGCAGGACAGATTGGGTTCTATAGCCTTGGTCGGCAACCAGTCTACCTCAGAAAACAATGGCAACCTACTGCAGGATAATCTTCTGCCCAGTCAGTCATGTCTCTTTCGAGACCTGTTTGCCCAAGCGTGTATCACGTGTGGCACTTAACTGACTGACATAGTGAGCTTCAGTAAATAGGTAGTGGAGCAGAGTTGATGAGAGATAATGAAAAGACAGCATTTATTAAAAAGAAATTGTGGAGAGCCATGACTGCAAACATCCTGAAGGGACATGGCACATTCTCCTTGTGTCAGTTTAAACTGATACCTTCTCTCTCACCTCCCTCCGCCATATCTAAACTATAATTATAATCTAAAATTTTGGCAAAGGAAAATTTCACTGAAATATGTTGGAAAAATTTCCAACTTTTTATCTGAAATCGACAAGATACAAACTTAAGCAAAATGGTACAAATATATGGAAAACAGAAGGCGTCAGTTTGAACCAATTCTAAGAGAATAGGCATTAAAAAAATAAGAATAAAAAAAACAAGTTAAACTGACTTAAAAAAGTTTCAACTGTCTATTTCACTTGAAAACTTACCTTTTTATGACATCCTAAAATTTTTTAATGTTAATTTCATGCTGTAACTTTTGGGTAACGCTCAAAGTAAAAGTGGTTTTCATATAGAAAAGAGGAAGGAAGAACTGAACTGAACACAATTGCATAGAAAAAAAAGTCATCATTAAAATGTCATATGCTGTTTAAAACATTTTCTGTTCCCATGAGAGTACAGACATATGGTAAGTAAAGAAAAGAAAAAAAAAACTTAAGCCTCCAGGAAGGTCAACAAGGGAGATCCTTTGCTGATAATCTATAGCTACTTAACTTTACAGGTTTGTAAGAAAAAGGGAGCTGCCATCTCATATCATAAGTAACAAATATCACTGAGTAAGGGTGACAAAGGACAGGAAATTGTGGAGAGTCATGATTGTCAATGACCTGAAAGGACATAGCACATAAAAAAGAAGAATATTTGTGTCTAACATGTTTTTCAGTAACATTGACATTATTTCATCTTTCAATAAAATATTTTAATTATTGGGGAGAGTTAAAAAAAAAATTTTTTTTAAGTTTGAGGTAAGTGTAAATAAAGATTTAAAGTTAGACTATCTTGTAAACAATTAGGTGCAAGCTGTCACGAATTTAAAAGTTCCAAGTTGAAAAAGGACCAACTTACACCAGATTATAAGTTTTGTCTCTCCACTTAATGATAACTCTTTTGTAACCTTTCATTATATGAACCATTTTCTCATTTAGATGGCTTGTCACATATAAAGGCTATTAGGACACAGTAATCCATGATATAATCTATTATAATCCTAAATTAAATCCAGGACAGAGCAATTAGGCTAATCATTGTTATTTAATCACTTCTGTCCCATGGTCTGTAGGAATCTAAAGTCTTTTGTCCTACAGATTTTTTTTTCACTTCAACATTCTGTGTACATTACTTACACCCAACTTATGACTTGTATAAAAAGTTTGCATATCAACACCTCTACTGACTAGCATAGAATCAACTGTAATTCAATGAAAGAATAAATTTAAAAATTCATTAATCAATGTTATGTGAATTTGAAATATTTAAACTATACATTGATCTATTCAAATTATTGTACTCACCATCATCATTATGTTTTAATTATCTTATCCCAAGCAAGGCAATAAAGCCACTAAGTCTGTGAGGAAAATGAAATAAAAATCAATAAATTTTCCCATGATGTAAGTTATAGAGAAACCAGGAATGGTTTTTGGACACATGCAATGTTATGACTCCACTTCTGAAAAGAATAAAATCTTTCACTCTCTCTTGTCTTTAAGGATACAAATATTATATCAAAACAAATCCAATAGCAGCGACCCACAACTAACAAATCTGATCTTAAACAACGAGAACAAATTTATCCTTTATTCCATGCTCTAAATGACTTTTATCACTTGGATACTTACAAACATGCATGAACATATGGACATATTGAGAAATATTTTCAATATTTATCAGTCTGTAGGGGCTTTTATTGGATACAAATCCTGCATCATCTAACTGAAACACAAAAAGTAAAATTGCACACTTGCAAAATCAGATCAGAATGACTGGGAAACATTTTGGAAAAACCAGACTAAGGTAAATTCACAATCAAGTGTGAAATTTAATTTTGACAAATAGGAAAAGGATTGACCCCATAATGAAAGAAAATGATGAAGCCAAATTTTGCGATCCGATGCTAAATTAATTTTCTAACCAATGAAAGGAAGCAATTTGCAAAACTCAGAGAAAAAATAACGAGTCTATGTAAAAAAAAAAGTCTTTAGCTATAAAAAAAAGAAAGAAAATTTAATCAATCAGTCTGATTGGAGCAGGGATCTGATGACCTCATCACAATGTAAAGGAGAGATTTCAAGACACTGAAACTGACATGTCTCGTTGACATACATTCGTTCTTCCTCCCCTTCCTAATTTACTTTCCTTGTCTTCACTCACATGTCATCCACAAAAAAAACAACACATCTTCAACAGACTCCTAAAAACTAATGTCCGATAAGTATAATTTTCCTTTAGTGCTTTGACTTCCTTTTCACTTTCTTGCTGGCCATAAAAAAAGAAAGGAACACAGACTTCATTACTATCCTGTTAATCTTTGCATATATACAACTATCAACCCTTGATTCTTTTTAACTTCATAATACACTTTCTTTTTGAACATTTATATAGTAATTTCACTTCTTACAGATTTTATGTAATTCTGTTCTTTTAATAAAATTCACTTATTTTACAAACAAAACACTTTTATTCTTCCAACCGTCTATCAATCTTCTGATATTTTAAATTTTGTGGACTTTGGTTGTGTTTGGCACAAGACCAATTTGACAAACATAACTGAGAACCCTACAGAACCACAGTCATATTATTCCCACTGAAAAATGTCAGTTTTGCCTTGTCCACCGAGGAATGAACTCTCTCCACTTTCTAACAAGATCATTTTGATGTGTTTTCAGCAGCCATCCTGATGAAGTAGAGATTTGGTCATCCCAACTCAGCACAAGGCTGATTTGAGATTTTACCTATTCATATCTTTACTTCCCATAAATCAATTTAGAAAAAAAAAAAAAAAAAATGGACATACTCAAGAGATGTTTAACTTTATTTCAATACAGTCAACATAAAGGGAATAAATGTCTGTAGCAAAAAAAAAAAAAAAATTTTTTTTTGTATGCTCCTTCTATCTTCTGTTTACATGTTGAACCTTTACCTAAAAAATAGACACAAAACCTACAACATTGTTAACATACACAACACAAGAGTTTATGGATAGTGAAGGAAATTGAGAAAAATGAAGAGATGACAATAAAAGAAAAGAACAGAATTCAAGAAGGCAAAAGAGGACAATTGATGCTGCATTTAGATTTTTGAAGATTGTAGAAGACAAGAAAGCAAGAAGCTGAGAGAGTTCCACAAGCAAGAAGTACAAGCGAAGAAACTATTAAGAAAAAACAAACAAAATTATGTCTTCTTCTATGTGCTGTGTTCTGTCAGAGCACTGGCGATCATAGCTCTCCACAATTTCTTGTTCTTTGTAATTCTTAATTAATTTTGTCCTTTTGTCATCTCTCTTAAATCTCATTCCATCATCCATTTGCTTGATTTCCCTAGGTAGGTTATACATTGGTTTTCTCTGACCCTCTTGCCTTCACTCTGTCCTGTGAGTATCTAATTTTCCAAGTCTTCTTTCCTCATTATGTGTCCTAATTTTAAAGTTAAAGATGATGATGATTGATGCATTATTTAAGTATTGGAATATGGTAATTGACAGAAAAGCAAGAAGCTGAGAGAGTTGCATAAGCAAGAAGTGCAAGAGACGAAACTATTAGCATAGAACTTACAGTTACATTGAGCAGTTTCAGCAGTAAAATGATAAAACCTATTTTTACTTTTAAAAAATATTCACCTTATACAAGATCCAAGAGCCAAACAAGGTAGAGGATTACTAAATAAAGTTGTATGAATGGTTAGAGTAAAATGCAAGAAGTGCAGTTTCATGAGAATAAAAAGGAAGGAATACAGTTTTTTTTTTTTTTTAATCATATCACCCCAAACAAGGCGAAAACGCCACTGATGCGCAGGGGGCTATGTAAGAAGGAAAAGATTGGAAAAGAGAAAAACCAGAAACCACATCCTAAACAGGAAACAAGAGATGAGCTTCTTCACCTGTTCAATAGATGTGGGTGGAGTGACAACCGAGTGATAGTTTAGTCTATCTACTCCAATCAGAAAAAAAAATAAAATAAAAAAAAAGTGAAAAGACTGGAAAAGAAAAAAGAACGGAAACCACATCCTAAACAGGAAACAAGGGATGAGCCTCTTCACCTGTTCACTAGACGTGGGAGGAGTGTGAACTGGGCGATAGTTTAGTCTATCTACTCCAATTGAAAAAAGATTAACTGAAGACTTGAAATTATGATTGTAGTGGCCGGGAAAGTATCCTGTTAGAAGTTTGTTCCACACAGCAACGTTTTTTTTTTTTTTAAAAAAAGCTATTTGGGAGGAACTTTCTTTTTACTTATGGAATATTAAGGAAACAAGGATTGTTTGACCCAGCATATGTGACATGGCAAGTTTTAACTGTGAAAGTTAGAATTTTATTTTATTTTTTTTTTTAATCATATCACCCCGAGCAAGGCAGCAATGTCACTGATGCGCAGGGGGCTACGTAAGAGTGAAAAGATTGGAAAAGAGAAAGCCGGAAACCACATCCTAAACAGGGAACAAGGGATGAGCCTCTACACTGTTCAATAGACATGGGTGGAGTGTGAACCGGGCGATAGTTTAGTCTATCTACTCCAACTAAGACATGTAGCTTTTCTGAATATTCAGATGCCTCTGTCAAAATTGCCAAGTGAAAACTGGGCAGATCTAACCTAAGTATGGCAGTAATACTCTTTTCAGTCGGATCAGGCTTTTGTAAAAGCAGAGCAGAGCAGGTGGAATGATTTTCCACATTCATAAATCTACCATTCATTCATGCATTGAATACTGTTGCCATATTTGGTTGGGTGCTCTTGCTATTCATCTTGAGGTTCTCAACAATATCTAAAGAATGATCTGCAATATAATCAATCCTGACTTGGCAGCCTGTCTTCAGCCACTTTCTCACCAACATGACATGGCTTCTCTCTGTCTTTTCTACATGTATTTTCATGGTAGCTGTTCTGACAAACTTTTTTCCTTAGTTCCACAACCACATGTATTTATACGTGCTACTAGATTGGTATCAACTTTCCACTCTTTTATCATTGAAATACTTAAATGTAACAACCTCTTCTACTCTAAAAGTTTCTTTTCTTGCACTTCCTGTTTGTAGACCTCCCTTCTATTTGTTTGCTTCCCTGATAGCTACAATTACCAAAAGTTTAAATGCAACATAAATTTCCATCATCTATCTCTTTGATCCCCAACCTTCTCATATCCTTTATTTGACATCTCCTGTACCTTGTTTTTTCCTTACACTTTAACCCCTGCACACCAGTGTCAGTCCTGCTTGAGATAAAATGATGATAAAAAAAAACAAAAAATTTGCTTAGTGGGGTACTACAAGGAACTAATCACTTTTTCCAGTATCTTTAAAGGTAGATCATATAAGTTCTGCTTGAGGTCTGGATTAAACTTAAGAGCCAATCAGCATTTAAAGGCAGTTGCCTCTTTGAGCAAACACTTGTTCATTGTGATAGTCTGCCATTGTGATGATGCAATGTTACATGTTCGAATTTTAAGATATTGAATGTAATAAGGTAGTTTTTTCCTGATTGATCTGTTATAGAGCTAGGTCAGAAAAGAGATCAGCTGTCAGGCTCTCATCTTTTAGATTTTTGGAGGTACACCCATGTACCATTCTATCATCTGCATAGATATTAACACAAGATCAGAGTATACATTCAGGCAGATCATTAATACAAAGCAGTAAGAGGCTTTTGCACTGATTCAGACGAGATGAATTTTACTGTTTTACCTAATGATTGAAATCTGGATAACCTGAAACCTATCTGCCCCTAAACAATGCTTTTATTCACTAGCTTGTAAAACAATCAGCTAGGAGATTACAGGTTTCATTTCAAGATTCCTGAAGAAGACCAGCATGTATAACAGCTGAAACATGACTAACAACAAAATGAGGATACTATTCTAAATAGATGAGTGTATGATGATAGTAATTCTTCATGTGAGAAAGACAAAAAAAAAATATTTCATTTATATATATATATATATATATATATATATATATATATATATATATAGATCACTTTCATGTGATGTAATGGCTAGCAAGCTTGTTTTGCTAGATAAATTGTAACTGATTAGTGAGTTTGATCTTCACTGGGTGTCTCACACTTTTGGCCTTGCGCCAAATCTAAGCTATGCTTAGAAAATTACCATACATATGTAATATGAGCTTCTATTGTAGAGCAATTATTTGCAGAATAGTCTTTGAAAGTTAGTTTGATTTCCACTGGTCATTTTGGCATTGAAGTTGACAGTTTAATATATCATCTATGCGCTGTGTCCCTTCAGGGTGTGGCCAATCATTATTCCCCACAACTCCTTGTCTCTTGTAGCTCTTAGCGATACTTGCCCTTCTGTCAACCATTTACACAAACCTGTTAGGTAGGTTATTCGTTGCTTTCCATGATCCCCTTTGCCTTCAAACTTAGGAATACCAGAGACTAAGATTGAATGTGATGATAATCTCATGGATAATAGCCTTTGTTAATTGGAGAGCAAAGTTCCAAGTCCAGTTGGGTTTGTTATGTTCACTTGCATACCCTTGAGAAATGTATGATTCCACAGCTTCTCCTCCCAACTATGGGTTAATTAGTAAGACTTGTATGACCAGAAAAAAACAAATGACAAAAAAAAATTCTTAAAATTTAAAAATATTTTCTGGCTTTAAATAGCCTACAAATGGTTGATAAGCTGTAGAAAACAAACCAATCAATCTTGCCTTCAATATGTCATGCGAGTGTCAGATTTTTCATACCATAGAAATTTCAATTGTCTCTACTCAATTCTAAGGATCTGTTTTGTTTGCAGTTTCTGTAAAACTTTGTAGTTGCTCATGTGTTAAAGTTAATGGTGTTGTTTCTTTTTCATCTGTGGTGGGGATTGTTCCAGCATTACTAATATTACATAACAGTCCAGTACTGTTTTCTTTGTTTCCAACAAAATTTTCCTATTTCTTAATACTTTGTTTATTTTTTGGAAAGCCTCTTCCAGTATCCCAATGTGCCTTTGGATTTATATACAACGTTAAAAAGAAAACAATCTCCAACAGTCAGACTCAAATCCATACTTTCAACAAATAGTATGAAGTTAATCTTTTACATAATCATTTTTTTGTGACAGCCACTATAATATTTATATAATATCTCATTTACCTATTCTTAGGAGCATAATACGAGAGGAGGTCTTAATAATGGGTGAAGTTGGAATTTTTATAAAATTGCAATAAACAGAGTGTACAAAATTGGAAAATCATTTAGAGACAAAAAGTGTGAAAAAAATAAATGGATTAATTTTAATAAGTTCAGAGTTTAGAAAGAAAAAGTATTTCTCTCTCTTCTTTTGACAATTAAGAATATAAAAAGAAGACATTATATGTGAAACTGATGTTTAGTTAAGTCCTTGTTATTCTTATGTTTACACATGAGTCTTTATTTTTCCCCAAATATTATTAGAAAAATAAATGTATTCCTACATATGGCACATGTGAGAGAGAGTTTTTCTACATTTTTCTTCTAAAGCAACTTTAAGGGAATTCTGAAGAAAATGCTTCTCAGTATGATATAAATGTAAGTATCGTCTAACACGACATATGTATATGAGAGTGAGGTGCTGAAAAGTTGTCAGTCTAACCTTCTTCTCAAAATCTGAACAAACATCAAATTTATTTTTTTAATTTGTAATAGGTTCTTAGTTATGCAAATAACTTTCTGTATATTTAGTAGATTCCAAAATATTTTCAACACTAATTTTTTTATAATCATAGAAATAGTAGTAAACCTATTCCTATTATAAATAGTGGCAAATTGATCCCTTATTTCTTAAAAGGTTATCTGTACTTTGTTATTATTGACAAATATCAAGTTTGAAACTGTGCTTATGCTATTGATAAATTATTATGAATTAGGGGAAAAAAAACATCAGCAGTAATGCTTACAATTATTATTATAATTATTATTATGAATTAGGGGGAAAAAATTACAATTATTATTATGAATTGGGGGAAAAAATTACAATTATTATTATGAATTGGGGGGAAAAAATTACAATTATTATTATGAATTGGGGGGAAAAAATTACAATTATTATTATGAATTGGGGGGAAAAAATTACAATTATTATTATGAATTAGGGGGAAAAATTACAATTATTATTATGAATTGGGGGGAAAAAATTACAATTATTATTATGAATTGGGGGGAAAAAATTACAATTATTATTATGAATTGGGGGGAAAAAATTACAATTATTATTATGAATTAGGGGGAAAAATTACAATTATTATTATGAATTAGGGGGAAAAATTACAATTATTATTATGAATTGGGGGGAAAAATTACAATTATTATTATGAATTGGGGGGAAAAAATTACAATTATTATTAATTGGAATTAGGAGGGGGAAAAATTACAATTATTATTATGAATTAGGGGGAAAAATTACAATTATTATTATGAATTAGGGGAAAAAAGACATCAGCAGTATTTCTTACAACTTGACATTTGTAAATAAACACACAGTGCAGATAACTCTTTAAAAAAAAATCAGGGATTAATTTGATACTGTATTTATATTACAACAAGAACTCTCTTCTGAAATGTTGAAATGTATTCTTATATCCTTTATACGTGACAATTGAGAAGATGATTCATACAATGAAAGGTTGCAAAAAAGTCATCATAAAATGGAGTGACAAAACTTATAATCTGTTGTGTGTTCTTTTTAACCTGGAACTTTTAAACTCTTAACAGCTTGCACCTAATTGTTTACAAGATAGGATAACCTCAGTTAAACTTTGCAAATTCAATTTATTTTCTTATCAGGAAATTTCTGCAATCATTTTATTTTTACAAATTTGTCTGTAGAAAGAAATATAAGATATAATGTCAGTACTGTACTTTGTTTTTATTTAAAAATCTCAAGCTTGAAACTGTATTTATGTCATTAATAAATCTATACTATAATGAATTTAGGGGAAAAGCAAGAACATCATCAATAGTAAGCAGTTATCAATGACTAGCAGTATAGCCCGACGTTGCTCGGGTGTAATGAAAGCTTTTAAACTAATCCATGGTCCTGGAGCTCAGACTCTTTGGACGTTGGCACAAAAAACTAAAAAGCAATAGTTGTTTCCAGTTAAAGCGAAACTGTAGACTGAAAGAAAAATGAATGGATGTAAGTCAAATTTGAATTTCCTGGTATCGATATCAAATATGTTTTTTTCATCATAAACTGAATTTTGAAAGCTAAATAAGTCCTCTCAGTAAATGGTATCATGGCTGAGACTAAGAACTACAATTATGCCTACTTAGAGCCAAACCTGAAGCAAAAACTAAAATAAAAGGGCTGAAAAAATACAGACATACAGGCAGATAAACAGACACATGCACAAATATCTTGCCTTTTATATATATATATATATATATATATATATATATATATAATCGATTTTCTGCACTATTGTAAGAACTGTAACCTTGAAACTTCTGAATATCATTTCTTATGTCTTTGTCTATGAGTGTATCAAATTTGATTAAAATTGGACCACTCCTTCTTTAACCCGATTTTATCAATTATCAATTTTGGATATTTATCAGGGGTACCTCGACACAAAACCGAGCTAAGAACACTTGCAGACGCTTATAGTACAACTGTGTAAATTTTCAAGAAAAATCGGTTCAGCCGTTTTGGAGTCTATAGGTAATGGACACACACAAAGTTCCATTTATAAATAAGTTTAGATTTAGATTAGATTAGATTTAAATGTAAGCATCGTTTCCAACGATGCTTACATTTAAATTCAACATTTATAAATAAACATACAGTACACATAACTCTAAAAATTCAGGGATTAATTTGATTCTGTATTTATATTGCAAACAAGAATCCTCTTCTAAAATATAATTTTCTCTTTTTTGATTCTGACAGATGTTGTGGGTAAAGGAAGGTTTTATAAATGTTAATCTACAAAAATTGTTCCTCCCAAATTTTCCCATTTTATATGAACAAACCAGTTAAGTTTTGGTATGGTATTAACTTTTTTCCTTTATCAGTGCATTTTTCTAATCATTTCAATAACATCATTTAAATTCAAGGAAATCTTTCCCTAATATACGATTTTCAAAAGATAAAAAAAAATCAGACCGTAATAAATTTACAATCAGTTTAAAAATTACCATTATTAAATTTATTAAACAAAGATTATGAGAAACTGACAAAGCTTATTTTATCTCTACCGTAGTTTCCACCTTTAAGTTTATTTATCCCTCATTTTGCTTAAAAAAGAAGAACAAGTATCGTGTATTCTGTACTTTCTGCAAGTTTTGTCAATGGAAGTATTAACAATTTTATTTACTAATTGTAATAATGCCATAACTGTTTATTTCTTTAAAAATATCATGTTATCATGGACTGTGAAAGATTCAGGATTGTTGTGGAGATGTGCCAGATTTCTTTGCAATATTTATTGAAAAAAGATGAACAAAATCAAAGGTATAAACAAATAATATCAGCTTATTTGACTTTGATTGGAGTGAGTTCATTGGAATTCAGATTGATGAAAATCCATTTGGTTTGGTAGTTGATAGTTTACAAGTTAAACTTTCGTAGCAGTCAAGAGTATGTTTACTTTGGAAACTTGTTACGGACTTCAATTTGCTTTGTTTTCTTGGCCCTCAGAAAGGTGGAAAATAAAGAAGATGACCACTTAACTCCTTCATGTGACTCACTGAGCTGGTATCCCTGGTGGTCCTTTGTATTTTTCTACCTCTCAGGTGTCTGGTTATATCATTTTTGACAGGGCTCTAGACTACTGGTACAAAACTTGATTTTGGCTAACATCGGAAGCCTCCTTGCGTTTTTAATTTTGATTGTCCAAAATTCTTTTATTTTCCAGAATTCCTTTTTTTTTTTTGAATAGCAAAAATTATGCATGGAGCCTGTTTTATTTTGGGAGTTTTCTAGTCACAATTGCGAAACTCTGGTTCAGCAGGCGCTTACCATTTTGCAGCAATTTCTTCTTTTCATTTGAGGGTTACCTTCTCATTAGTTGGAAGTGTGTGTGTATATATATATATATATATATATATATATATATATATATAGAGAGAGAGAGAGAGAGAGAGAGAGAGAAGGATTAAAAGAGTGAGAGAAAAAGATATATGGGTTTTAGAGGAAAGCAAATACCTTATTTTAATTTGAGTTTTTTTGTTTATATATTTTATTTTATCTGCAATTCTGATTTTCTAGGCCAGATATGACTGGTTGAGGAGATAACTTTGATATATATTTTCTACTGGTACTAGTAATCACTAATACATTAAGACATACTAGTAATCACTAATACATTAAGACATACTAGTAATCACTAATACATTAAGACATACTAGTAGTCACTAATACATTAAGACATACTAGTAGTCACTAATACATTAAGACATACTAGTAATCACTAATACATTAAGACATACTAGTAATCACTAATTGAGCCCAGGTAAAAGTCAAGATTTTGAGTGCTTATCTTTCAGGTAGACTCCTCATTTTGCCCATTTTGTTCCTATTCTTCCTAAAACTTTCTATATCTATATAGGATATACCAATTCCACATTTTATAAAAAATATATATTAATTTGCTGAAAACTTTGTTCCTATTCTTTTTAGATTTGAAATACACCGTAGAGATCCTAAAATATTTTGTCTAAACATTTTTATTTCATAGCTGTTAATTTTAATTTATTTATTTTAAAACGAAAATACAAGCAAGGCTTCCAAATCCAATGAAATAATTGGAGTTGTCTCCCTTTCAAACTAAGAATTTACAATTGGTATAAATTATGGAATTACAAAATGATTTTAAAGGTAGGACAATATTAAAATTAGAGTTGTTAGTTTTTGAGGAAATAAAATAAAGTGAATGAGGTTTTAATTATATTAGATAATTATGCATATTTTATCCTACACAAGGGTGGATAGGGATAGAAATAAAAAAGAATTTTTTTAGAGTGACGATATATTTAGTTCAAGCAATGTCCATGAAAGATGAGCTATGTCAGTTTGGAATAAAATTTCAAGTTTTCTCAGAAGGCAGATATTTTTTTTCTATTTCTGATGATCAAAAACTTATTAAAAAAAAAAAAGAAATAATAATCAGATAAAGTAAAGTTTATTATTAGGTAATAGAAAGAAAAAAAACACAATTAATTTCTGATTACCAAACTACTTTGATAATTCAATGACCAGATTTCCAAGTCTGCCTATATATTTAAGTTTCCACCTCAACATCTTATATGAATGTGGGAGATTTTTTTTCACCAGCAAACTTACTACTTAATTTCAAACGAATCATGTGGACATCTTGCATGCACATATACACACTATGACTACAAAAATGTTTTTTTAAGGTATTTATTTAATTTTTCTCTTTAGTGAACTATGATGATTATTATATATATATATTTTTTCCTTCTCCATGTATTGAAATTAATTTCTTTTGTAAATGTTGAATTTCTTACACAGAAATATATGTAGCAACCAAAACAAGGTCCAGATTTAAACTTTAAATGCTAAGAACTGATTGGTTGATTTTTGTTAAAAATTAAAAAGCCTCGATTTTACAAACTTTGCTTAGCACACATGCAAAAGCGGCTCCAAAACATAACTCAAGAAATTTCTTTTATATTTCACACCTTGATGAAAAATGTTTTTTGACCAATAGAAAGCCAGGAAACTTCTCAAAAACTCATGTAATCTTCAATTCTCAGAAACAATTTTTTACGGACTTTTTTCATGAGCCGACATTAAATTTTTCATTGTCCAATGGAAAAGCTGGTATCACATCTGGGAGTCAATCCCAAATGACATTTTCAAGCTATAATTTTTAATCTTTTTGTTGACTTTATTAATATTCTTTATATAGAAATGCATCCTCAGAATAGTTTTTTAAGAGTATCAGTTTACTACTTACTGTAAATAAAAAATGGGTGATACAAAATGTTTAAGAGTATCAGTTTACTACTTAATGTAAATAAATGAAATAACTTTTCAGTCTTAATTTTAATGAAGATTTCTTTTTTGTAACTTTTTTATCTTCAAATATCTATTACTACAAATTATTGAGTTCAAAAAGTTCAGTAACAGAGCTTGTTTCCTGTTCTTCTGTGTGCCATGTTCCTTCATATTACTGGCGATCATAGCTCTCCATAATTTCTTTTCCTTTATAATTCTTGATAAATTTTGTCTTTCTGCTATCTCCCTCTGACTCTTGTTTTGCTAAGCATTTACTTAACCTCTCTAAGTAGGTTATGCATTGTTTTTCCTCTGTCCATCTTGCCTTCAATCTGTCTTGTGAGTATTAAATTTTCCATGACCTCTTTTCTCATTATGTACCTTAGAAATTTCAACTGTCTTTTTCTAGTGTTAAATATAAGTGCTCTTTTAGTTTCCATTTTCTCTAAAACTGTCATTGCTCACATATTTGGTCTTGGTATTCTAAATATCTTTCTGTTGCTTCAAATTTCTTCATCTGCGAGGAGATTGTCCAGAATTCACTGCCAGGCACAAGGACTGATATTATATAACAGTTCAGTATTCATTTCTGTTTCTAACTAAATTTTCCCATTTCTTAATACTTTCCTTAGCTTTTGGAAGGCAATGCATCTTTGGATTCCAGTGTTGCAACTTGTGTCCTCTGTTAAAACACTTCCCAGATTATTCGGACTATTGTCCTCATCTTTGTTGCCATTTATATGACGTTTCAGTCGTTGTATGCTCTGGCCTTCTGCAGGTGCTAGGAAATTTGAACCAAACCCTTTATTACAATCACTGGGATATACTGAAATTCCTAGCACCTGAAAAAGGTACAATTGTCAAAATGGCAACAAAGATGAGGACAATAGCCCGAGTAATGTAAATAGTGTAAATACTACCTCATCTCAGAATTATAGGCAAATACTTCCCAGATATTTAAATTGTTGTAATTGTTTGATTTTGATTAGGCAGCAGTAACAACAGATACAGGAGTGTATGGTTTAAGGATTCATAATCAATGCTGATAGCAGGCATGGGAAAGAAATTACAAGACCTCCTACAGGAAGTAGTTAAAGAAAACGAAAAGAAAACTGAATGCGGGGTTATCAGTAAAAAGAGGAGCCCAAAATGCCAACTACATGCCGGGGATACTAAAATCAAGCAGGTAAAGAAATTTAAATACCTGGAAAGTGTTCTAACAGAGGATGGAAAGTGTAACACTGAAATCCGAAGGCGTATTGGCATGGCCAAGGATGCATTCCAGAAGCTGGGTAGAGTATGAAGAGACATGAAAATTTTACTGGAAACCAAGAAGAGAGTACTAGGTTTTTATGTGAACTGGCAACAATCTCATCAAAGATGAAGGACAGACTTGAATTGACCAAAATGTGGATCTACAGAAGGATACTGAGAATACCACGAACAGAACATGTGAGCAACAATGAGGTTTTGAAGAGGATGAACATAAAAAAGAACTAATACTTAACATCAGAAAAGACAGTTGAAGCTTCTGGGACCTATAATATTTACATTATTCAGACTATTGTCCTCATCTTTGTTGATATTTGTATGATGTTTCTGCCGTTGTACACTCCAGCCTTCTTCAGATGCTAGGAATTTCGAACTGAACCCTTTATTACAATCACTGGGGTATATCATCCTCATTCCTTGTGTAAAGCCTCGATTGGAAGTCATGAGTTATCTCCCTCTAACCTCGCAAGTTACTTGTTCACCCCTGTTGTTGCCTGGTATTGAACTCACAGTAAAAATTCAAATGACAGATTAATTTTTTTGAAAATGGGATTTTGAAGACATCATCATTTATATCATAAGAAATAAGATGTTTTTGTTTTAGTGGCTATTTGCGTAATTACTTAAACAATTATAAATAGAAAAAACATATTTCAGTTACTGATATAGAATCCAACACACAAACATCAGTCACTCAAATCTACTTTGAAAGATTTTTGCCACATCTTAAATGTTTAAATGATTAATTTAGATCTCAAAAAAAGCTTGACTCAAATTTTTAGGTAGTTTTGACATGTTTTATTAAAGTTGTTGGATTTATTATAAAAACTGCAGTCTGAAGTTGTTATGCAGATTAAACTAATACTAAATTAAAACCTCTGAAATCTAATAAAAACTATTATTTTTTTTCTTTTTTCTATATGTCGAAACATGGGTAATGGGAAGAATCTAACAAATGCTGAAAAAGTTATTTAATGAGGGAATGTCTATATTAGAGATATTAAAGGAGCTTCACAAAGATTATTGAACAATAACGAGTGCTGTTGAAAATATAACTAAGTTGAGAACTAGAAACAAAGAATAAGGTTTTAAGTACTTGTCTCCTTGAGGGGAATGTAAACTAAAGCTTATAGTGAAGCATCCACTTTTGACCACTGCACCATCTTTGAACAGGCTAGAACTGAGGGAATCAAGAAAGATAAAATATATAGACTATTTTGCAAATTTGGATCTGTCAAGAAATCCATGTAGCAAATAATATGTCAAAATTGGGTCAAGAAATTCATGAAAATTGACTTTTTTTAAAGTAACTTTTATGGATGGATCTACAGTGACACTCATTGGATAGGCCAAAGGGATGAATTCTATTTGATGCAGATGTGCCTGTAGCCTAAAGGAGACAGCAAGGGAATGGTAGTGTGATGATATGGGCTGGAATTGTCGACCAAACTATTACTGAATCATTTAAAGCCAATGAAGAATTTAAACTGAACAGTGCCAACTATTTTAATTTCATGGACAAGACTTTCTTTGAAGTCTCAGCTTTGTAGCTTCAAAGCAGCATATGTATTTATGCCAAAAAATCCTCTTTCTTATGTATCTAATGTTACCCATGAATTTTTAAGGAGAAAAATTAATGGTATGGCTACCATCAGGTAATGATCTGAATCAGATTGAAAATCTATGGTCAATTGTTAAGTTGATACTCTATTAATGTGGCAACCAATATGGCAGTAAAGCAAACTTGTGGGAAGCAATTAAAACCACCATGTTGGAAACTGAACCTGCTGAAGTAAAAAAAAAAGTAAATCAATGAATAATAGATTGCTGGCTATTATTGAGAAGGGTCACTATATTACAATGTAAAAGCTTCAAAGACTTACCATATATGTTTGTGTTATGTCGCCAAGTATAAATGAATAACTCAACAACAGAATCAGAATATAAGTTGTATTCTGCGGAAAGACGGTTAGTATGTACAGAAGTGATTAGTAATATTTACAATAGAAAGATACAAGAGTCCAATCCGTCGTAAGGCGTGTGTATACATGGTTACTTCCGGTATGCCACCGGAAGTGTGACTAACTCTTCACTGACTCGCACTGACTCTTCAGTAACTCATTAGAGACTCTCAAGTGACTCTCTACGACTTCCTTGTAGAGAATCCACCATTGCTATATATAGCAATGGGAACAGTCCATTTGTAGTCAAATAGGAGCGGCGCCCTAACAGTTTGTTATTTAATCTATTACAGGTGTTAACCAATTGTTAATGATTTTATTAGCTTGTTATTGAAGTGAAAAGTGTTAGTTTGGGTTTGCCTAATAACTAAATATATTTATCAAAAGGTTCTAGTATTATCACTGTCAGTTGACAGGTGAGACAAACAGATGTCTAACTTGTCATGGTGTATATATGATATAACACCTGTGTCCTGAGACTGTGACAAGGGAAAATAATTGAGACTTCTCCTCATGCAGCTGTGAAAGCAATTCAGACATCAATAAAAAAAAAAGCAAAACTCGTTATTAAGGTAGTAAAAAACTTTTGATAAAATTAATTTCTTTTTTTAAAACTCACTTGATTAAATGATCAAAAGATGTATGCAAAGTAAATTGTAAAATGATTTGTTTAAAACAATAAGAATGAAGAAGATATTAACTAAATTAACCTGAAAAGAAGAGAAGAATAAGCATTATTGAGCACTAAAAGGGATCAACCAAGAACTGACCAGATAGACAAAGGATAGAATCTATCTAAGAGAGTTTGAGTCTTGTTTAATGGCAAATCAACTACTGTGTGTTATTTAATGCCAAAAAGGTGGGGTTTTAAAGTATTTTTTAAAAGTTCGGTTATAGTGAGAAGGTTAATATAGTCAGATTTTAATGAAAACTTTTTGTTTTTATTCTTTTTTTATTTTAGAAAACTGAAGATGTCTTCTAGTTTTATATTCAAAAATGTTTTGCTGAGAATAATTTTTTTCCTTCAAAACTGTGTTACAGTAATAATTTTTCCTTAAAAATGTCTTGTTGGTAATATTTTCCATTCAATACTGTATATTTTTCTATAAAAGTCTATATATATATATATTTTTTTTTTTTTTCTATAAAAGTCTATTTTTATACTTTCATAGTATTTTGACCTCAGTTTGGAGGTTAACTATTTGCCCATAGCTGGGACCCTAACAGGTGCTACCACTTCAGGTCAGGATGGACTTGGGAACAACAGCAATTAAGAGGTGGTTCCCTGCTCCTCACAACCTCCCAATCAGAGGCCTTGCTGCCAGATGCAGTTTACCATCATGCCCAGGACCTCTATCTAAGAGAATGAAACTTAATATCATGTAGGACTCCAAAATTAAAAATTGACTGACCCAATCCAGGTCAGAAGACAGGATCAGATAGTCGTAAACAAGAAAATTATATAACAGTCGATTTCACTTTTTAGCAGAACATAAGACTGAAAGAAAATGTTTATTACCTAATCTTGATCTTGCCAGGAAGTCAGAAAACACATAGGTGATGGTCATGCCATTTGTTATTGGAGTACTAAAAACGGAGCTGAGAAAATGGAAATCAATATAAGAGTTGGAACCATCCACATGACATTGTTGCAGGGAACTAGAATAATTAGAAGAGGTCTGAAAAGAATACTTAGGCATTTTGGCACTGAGATAAAGCACTTGAACGAGACCAAATTTGATAATTGTATATTAAAGAAAATAAAATAACCTACCAACTTGTGAAGGTAGGTGTACCATCAGACCACAGAGTGAGGATGGCAAGTAAGGAATTGAAAAAATATCAGGAAAATCTCTTAGGATCAGAGAAAAATATAGAATAATGCCCATAATATTAGGAGCACTTGGAATCATGAAAAAAGAATGGCCGGGAATACCCACTATAAAATGACCATGTGTCACATCTGGCCTTGCGTGGGAAGGCTAGTAAATACATATTAGATGAATTGGAAATCAAAAACAGGGTTAAGAGTACAGACCAGAGCACTGTGTTGGGTTCTTGATTAAGAATATCAAAGTCTTGTTATAGTTATAATTTTTCCACATATTGAGATGAGAAAAAGTTATTAATATATATATATCTTTTCAATGTACATAAAAGCTACAATGATATAAAAAAATATATTCTTTTTTGAGAATAGTGAGAAGGGTGCTAGTAATGGTAACATTAATATTGATATTAGTCATTTCCCTAGAAAGAAACATTTAATATTATTGACCAAGCAGCCAATACTGCTTTCAGTTGTAATTTGTGAAATCTTTCTCTTTATACAATTTTTCAGGAAAATAGTTTTCTCAGTTCCAATCACTGTTATCACTCTTTCCGGTATAGATGGAAGTTTCAGCTGCAAATTTCTTTTGAATAAAGTAGTGTAGTACAATTCCCTGCAAATACACTTTCTTTCATACAAAATCCAATATTTTTAATACTATGGAAAGCAAAGTCATTTTACACTTCGGCAAAATGACATACCCTGAATTTCAAGCTTGCTTGTACTACTTCCTTATAGATGTGTTATCATCTGAAAGTACATGCACACAGTTTTGGGAACGCCATCTGTTGGAAAACAGCAAGAACTTATTTACGGTCCTAATTAAAAATACTTTTGTCTTATATATATATTTTATAAAAGTTTTATTCTGGTGAAGTTAATGATGGGGAGGATCTTAAATAAAGGGATGATTAAAACAGACGAAAAGGATATATCAAATTTTTGTAGTTATCATTGTAGTTTTTAGGTACATTAGAAAAAGTAATACATTTTTTTCTTGCCTGAAAGTGATGAAAAAATGATATAGGTTTCATTGGAAAAATAACCAGGGTCTGAAATTCTTCATAAAAAAATCACAGCTAAAATCATATGTGGAAAAGCCGTAAATAAAAAGTGGAAATTTGTTAAGCCTTTAACAAAATAAATGTGTTAGTTAAAAAAAATAATAGAAAAAAGAAAGTATTGAATAGGTGCATTTAAGTAAAGATGGAAATGTTTGAATCGTGGCATTAGCTAGCATTAAGTGTCAGGGTACCAATAAAAACAAAAGGTGCTTCTCTATCAGCACTGCATAAAGTAGTATTTTTACAGCCACAGAGATTTGGAAGGTGGGTTCTGTTAGAATTAGATAGGAAACAAGATTATTGCTAGTTGATTTTTGTCAAACAAGTTGGTTTTGTTCGATTAACATTCATAAAATAGTTGTTGAGAAATAAATTAACTGATGCAAAGTGTGGACGGCTGTTTTTTTATCTCTTAAAAACTAAAGGCGCGCACACACACACTTACTCACACACACACACACACACTTACTCACACACAAAAAGAAAGAACAGCTAAATGTAAAAAACAAAAAACAACTAAAATGCGAAAAAGATAACGAGGTGGGGAAAGAAATAAAAAAAGAGGAGGTAAAAAATTATTATACAGCAGTGGAGAGAGAAAAGAAAAGAAAAACAGTAAAAGAAAAACATTTAAGAAAGATAAAGAAGAAAAAGGATTGAGACCGAAAAGCTACAGTTGTGTGTGTGTGTGAGAGAGAGAGAGAGAGAGAGAGAGAGAGAGAGAGAGAAAAAAAAAGAAAAAAATTCAAGAAAGTTACGGAAAATATAAAAGTTTAAATTTGGTTAAAAGATGAAGGAAAATAAAAACATCAAAATTAATTATGAAATTAATTTTCATTACAAACAACAAAAGAAAAATTAAAAGAAGCATGAAATCCAACGTTGATAAAGAAATGCTGTGAGAGGGAGAGAGAGAGAGAGAGAGAGAGAGAAGAAGAGGAGTTGAGATTAGAAAATAAATATATTAATATATCTACATATTGTTCTATGTCTATGGCATGACTCGGAGTTTCATGCGTTATGCAAGCATCAGGTGCAAAACTCAAGTCTATATATATATATATATATATATATATATATATATACATATATATAGACAGAGAAAGCGAGAGAGAGGTGGGAAAAGAAATCTAGAAACGGTGCAGGAAGAGAGAGAAGAGAAAGAAGCAGAAATCGACAGAGAGAGAGAGAGAGATAACGTAGCCGAAATTGAGAGAGAGAGAGAGAGAGAAAAGCATAAATAGAGAAAGAATGAAAAATCCTGAGTGAGTGAGAGAGAGAGAGAATAGTAATCAAGAATCGACAGAAGTGAGAAAGGAAAAAACCTAGAGAGAGAGAGAGAGAGAGAGAGAGAGAGAGAGAGAGAGAGACTAAAGAATTCCATAGAAAGAAAGAGAGAGAAAATAAAAAATCCAGAGAAAGAGAGAGAAGATAAAAAATCCAGAGAGAGAGAGAGAAGATAAAAAATCCAGAGAGAGACAAGGAGAGAATAAAAAATCTAGAGAGAGAGAGACAGACAGACAGACAGACAGACAGAAATAGAAAGAAAGAGAGATAGAGTGAAACAGACAAATCGATAGAGAAATCGAGAAAGACAGACAAAAAGAGAAAACCGAACACGAGAGAGAGCGAAGGAAACAAGAGAGAGAGAGAGAAGCAAACACGAGAGAGAGAGAGAGAAGCAAACACGATAGAGAGAGAGACAAGCACGATAGAGAGAGAGAGAGGCAAGCACGATAGAGAGAGAGAGAGAGAGGCAAGCACGATAGAGAGAGAGAGAGAGAGGCAAGCACGATAGAGAGAGAGAGAGAGAGAGAGGCAAGCACGATAGAGAGAGAAGCTGTATCTCTCTCCCCCACTGTTTCTTTTTCTCTCTCTCCCTGCCTCTCTCCCTCTCTCTAGGGTTTAACAGGGGAGAGAGAGAGAAAGCAAACAAGGGGAGAGAGAGAGAGAGAAAAAGCAAACAAGGGGAGAGAGAGAGAGAGAGACAGACAAAACAAACTCGGAGAGAGAGAGAGAGAGACAGACAAAACAAACTCGGAGAGAGAGAGAGAGAGACAGACAAAACAAACTCGGAGAGAGAGAGAGAGACAGACAAAACAAACTCGGAGAGAGAGAGAGAGAGAGACAGACAAAACAAACTCGGAGAGAGAGAGAGAGAGACAGACAAAACAAACTCGGAGAGAGAGAGAGAGAGAGAGACAGACAAAACAAACTCAGAGAGAGAGAGACAGACAAAACAAACTCAGAGAGAGAGAGAGAGAGAGACAGACAAAAGAAACAAAACAAACTCAGAGAGAGACAGACAGACAAAACAAACTCAGAGAGAGACAGACAAAACAAACTCGGAGAGAGAGAGAGAGAGGGAGAGAGAGAGACAGACAGACAAAACAAACTCGGAGAGAGAGAGAGACAGAAAAAACAAACTCGGAGAGAGAGAGACAGACAAAACAAACTCGGAGAGAGAGAGAGAGACAGACAAAACAAACTCGGAGAGAGAGAGAGACAGACAAAACAAACTCGGAGAGAGAGAGAGACAGACAAAACAAACTCGGAGAGAGAGAGAGACAGACAAAACAAACTCGGAGAGAGAGAGAGACAGACAGACAAAACAAACTCGGAGAGAGAGAGAGAGACAGACAGACAGACAAAACAAACTCGGAGAGAGAGAGAGAGAGAGACAGACAGACAAAACAAACTCGGAGAGAGAGAGAGAGAGAGACAGACAGACAAAACAAACTCGGAGAGAGAGAGAGAGAGACAGACAGACAAAACAAACTCGGAGAGAGAGAGAGAGAGAGACAGACAGACAAAACAAACTCGAGAGAGAGAGAGAGAGAGAGAGAGAGAGAGAGAGAGAGAGAGAGAGAGACAGACAAAACAAACTCGGAGAGAGAGAGAGAGACAAAACAAACTCGGAGAGAGAGAGAGAGAGACAAAACAAACTCGGAGAGAGAGAGACAAAACAAACTCGGAGAGAGAGAGAGAGAGAGAGAGAGACAGACAAAACAAACTCGCAGAGAGAGAGAGTGAGAGACAGACAAAACAAACATAGAGAGAGAGAGAGAGAGAGACAGACAAAACAAACTCGCAGAGAGAGAGAGAGAGATAGACAAAAAACTAGAGGGAGAGAGAGATAGACAAAAACTAGGGAGAGAGAGAGAGACAGCAGGGAGAGAGAGACAAACTAGGGAGAGAGAGACAAAAAACTAGGGAGAGAGAGAGACAAAAAACAGAGAGAGAGACAGACAGGCAGAGAGAGAGACAGACAAAAGACAGGAGAGAGAGAGACAGACAAAAAAACTAAGGAGAGAGAGAGACAGACAAAAAACTAGGGAGGGAGAGAGAGAGACAGACAGCGAGAGAGAGAGAGAGACAGACAAAAAACAGAGAGAAAGACAGACAAAAAACTAGGGAGAGAGAGAGACAGACAAAACAAACTCGCAGAGAGAGAGAGACAGACAAAACAAACTCGCAGAGAGAGAGAGAGACAAAAAACTAGGGAGAGAGAGAGACAGACAAAAAACAGGGAGAGAGAGACAGACAAAAAACTAGGGAGAGAGAGAGACAGACAAAAAACTAGGAGAGAGAGAGACAGACAAAAAACTAGGGAGAGAGAGACAGACAAAAAGCAAGGAGAGAGAGAGACAGACAAAAACTAGGGAGAGAGAGAGACAGACAAAAAACTAGGGAGAGAGAGAGACAGACAAGCAAGGAGAGAGAGACAGACAGCGAGAGAGAGAGAGACAGACAAAAAACTAGGAGAGAGAGAGAGAGACAGACAAAAAACTAGGGAGAGAGAGAGAGACAGACAAAAAACTAGGGAGAGAGAGAGAGACAGATAAAGCAGGGAGAGAGAGAGACAGACAAAAAACTAGGGAGAGAGAGAGACAGACAAAAAACTGGGAGAGAGAGAGACAGGCAGAAACAAACTCATGAAGACAGACAAAACAAACTCGCAGAGAGAGACAAAAAACTAGGAGAGACAGACAAAAAACTAGGAGAGAGAGAGACAGACAAAAAACTAAGGGAGAGAGAGAGACAGACAAAAAACTAGGAGAGAAAGAGACAGACAAAAAACTAGGAGAGAGAGAGACAGACAAAAAAACTAGGAGAGAGAGAGAGACAGACAAACTAGGAGAGAGACAGACAGACAAAAAACTGGGAGAGAGAGAGACGGGCAAACTAGGGAGAGAGAGAGACAGACAAAAAACTAAGGAGAGAGAGAGAGACAGACAAAAAACTAGGAAGAGAGAGACAGACAAAAAACTAGGAGAGAGAGACAGACAAAAAACTAGGAGAGAGAGAGAAACAAAAATCTATGAGAAAAGACAAAACGAACTGGGGGGAGAGGAAAGACAAAACGAACTGGGGAGAAGGGAAAGACAAAACGAACTGGGGGAGAGAGGGAAAGACAAAACGAACTGGGGGAGAGGGAAAGACAAAACAAACTGGGGGAGAGAGGAAAGACAGAACGAACTGGGAGAAGGAACAAAACGAACTGGGGGAGAGGAAGACAAAACGAACTGGGGGAGAGAGGAAAGACAAAACGAACTGGGGAAGAGGAAAGACAAAACGAACTGGGGGAGAGAGGAGAAGAAAACAAAACGAACTGGGGAGAGAGAGGAAAACAAAACGAACTAGGGGAGAGAGACAGGCAGGAAGGAAAGACAACTGAGAGAGAGAGAGACATATCGTGTGACAGAGAGAGAGAGAGAGAGAACATATCGTGTGACAGAGAGAGAGAACATATCGTGTGACAGAGAGAGAGAGAGAACATATCGTGTGACAGAGAGAGAGAGAACATATCGTGTGACAGAGAGAGAGAGAGAGAGAGAGAGAACATATCGTGTGATAGAGAGAGAGAGAACATATCGTGTGATAGAGAGAGAGAGAACATATCGTGTAGACAGAGAGAGAACATATCGTGTGATGAGAGAGAGAGACACTCGTGCGTGGGAAAACCTATCGTGTGATAGAGAGAGAGAGAACATATCGTGTGATAGAGAGAGAGAACATATCGTGTGAGAGAGAGAGAACATGGGAACATATCGAGTGACAGAGTGAGAGAGAGGGAACATATCGAGTGACAGAGTGAGAGAGAGACATATCGAGTGACAGAGTGAGAGAGAGGGAACATATCGAAACAAAAACAAAAAGCAGAAATCAAAAGTGAAAAGTGAAAGAGAACAAATCGTGTTTGTGAGAGAGAGAACTTATTGAGGGAGAGAGTGAAAGAAAGAGGAAAACAAATTGCGAGGCAAAGATAGAAAATCAAATAGAGAGAAAGAGAGAGAGACAAAGAGAGAAATGCAGAGAAAGAGAGTGAGAGAGAGACAAGAAATGCCGAAAGAGTGAGAGAGAGAGACAAAGTGAGTGAGAGAGAGAGAGACAGAAATATATAGAGGGAGTGAGAGAGAGAGAGACAGAGAGGCACGAAAGAGAGAGTGAGAGAGAGAGAGACAGAAAGCACGAAAGAGAGAGAGAGAGAGAGACAGAAATCGAGAAAGAGAGTGAGAGAGAGAGAGAGACAAAATGCCGAAAGAGAGTGAGAGAGAGAGACAGAGAAAGAGGGAGTGAGAGAGAGAGAGAGACAGAGAAATCGAGAAAGAGAGAGTGAGAGAGAGAGACAGTAACGAAAGAGAGTGAGAGAGAGAGACAGAGAGAAAGAGAGTGAGAGAGAGAGAGAGACAGAAATACCGAAAGAGAGTGAGAGAGAGAGAGACAGAGAGAGTGAGAGAGAGAGAGACAATGTAGAGAGTGGAGAGAGAGAGACAGAAATGTAGAAAGACAGAGACAGAGACAGAGAGAAAGAGAGTGAGAGTGAGAGACAGAAATGTAGAGACAGTGAAGACAGAGATATAGAAAGAGAGTGAGTGAGAGTGAGAGACAAAAGTAAGAAAGAGAGAGACAGAAATGCCGAAAGAGAGAGAGACAGAGAAATCGAAAGAGAGAGAGACAAAGAAATCCCAGAAACAGAGAGAGAGAGACAGAAATCGCAGAGAGAGAAAGAAATCGAGAGGCAGAGAGAGAGACAAATCCCCGAGAGAGGCAGAGAGAGAGACAGAGAAAATCGAGAGAGGCAGAGAGAGAGAGAGAGAGAGACAGAAATCGAGAGAGGCAGAGAAAGAAATCGAGAGGCAGAGAAAGAAATCGAGAGAGCGAGAAAAAGAAATCGAGAGAGGCAGAGAAAGGGAGGGAGAGACAGAGAAAGAAAATCGAGAGACGGAGAGAAAGAAATCGAGAGAGCGAGAGAAAGAAATCGAGAGGCAGAGACGGGGAAATCGAGAGCGAGAAAAAGAAATCGAGAGGCAGGGAGAAAGATACCGAGAGGCAGAGAAAGAAATCGAGAGAGGCAGAGAGAGGCAGAGAAAGAAATCGAGAGAGCGAGAGAGAGGCAGAGAAAAATCGAGAGGCAGAGAGAGCGAGAAAAAGAAATCGAGAGAGCGAGAGAGACGGAGAAAGAAATCGAGAGGCAGAGAGAGCGAGAAAAAGAAATCGAGAGGCAGAGAGAGACGGAGAAAGAAATCCCCGAGAGACGGGGAGAGAGAGAGAAAAAGTGCGAGAGAGAGAAAGAAAGAAGTCAGAGAGAGAGAGAAAGAAAAAGAGAAATCTGGAGAGGGGGGGGGGGGGGAAAGAAATCCGGGGGGGGGGGGGGGGGGGGGAGAGAGAGAGAAAGAAATCGAGAGAGAGAGAGAGAAAGAAAGAGAGAGAGAGAGAGAGAGAGAGAGAGAGAGAGAGAGAGAGAAAAAGAAATCGAGAGAGAGAGAAAAAGAAATCGAGAAAAAAGTGAGAGAGAGAGAGAGAGAGAGAGAGAAAAAGAAATCCAGAGAGAGAGAAAAATCGAGAGAAAGAAATCGAGAGATAGAGAAAAGAAATCCCGAGAGAGAGAGAGAAAGAAAGAAATCTCTGGTGGGAGAGAGAAATAACTCTCGAGAGAGAATAGAAATTCCGAGCGAGAAACCCCCCCCCCCCCCCAAAAAAAAAGAGAGAGTGAGTGAGAACAGATTCCGAGACTGAGAAACCTTTCGAAAGTGAGAGAAAAAATCCAGTTAGGGAGAGAGAGAGAGAGAGAGAGAGTGAACGTGGGAAGTGATTATTTCTTGTCTCCCTATCCGATCTTTTGTTATCTTATAATAAACTTGACAATGCTTTTTTTTTTAATTTATGGTTGACAATTTCCTGCTCTTCATAGTAACCCCAACTTTTTCTTTTAATGCTGAACAGCATAAAGTTTGATTAACTTTTCAAGTCAAACGGAAAATTATTTTTGTCTCCTGAACATGAAAACAGCAAAATCATAGACTGCTTTGTGGTTAAAATTGTGATCTTTCTTACGATTCAGGGGTTGTGGTTCAATCTCAAGTAAAGAATCAGATTTTTTTGATGCGGAGTTTCACAGCAGCTTCTTCCTCATTTAGAAGATTGTAAGCAACACAAGTTCTTCCATCAACCCCTATTTCGCACCCGTATTTTGTCTTTGTGTATATATATATATAAAATAAAAAATAAAATAAAATCGAAGAGCGGGTGTGTATGAGGGAGGGTGGTACCAAAATTTCATTTAGAGAGAGTGAGGATGTGCGTTGTAGTGCAGTGATTATCGGCTCGGAACGAGAAATCGAGGATCCGAGTTCGAGTTCCAGTTGAATTGCTTGTATTCACTTACGCACAAATACCATTGCGAAAGGTCCGTTTCTTCCCTCCAGTTATGGGTCAAATAATAGGACAGATTGGGTTTGATAGCCTTGGCTGGCAACCAGTCTACCGCAGAAAGTAACGGCAACCTACTGCGGGATAATCTTCTGCCCAGTCAGTCATGTCTTTCAAGACATGATCGCCCAAGCGTGTATGACACTTAACTGACTGAGGTAAGTGAGAGAAATAAGGAAAAAGTTGAAAGACGGCCACTTATCTGGCTAAAAATGCAAACTGATCGTCTCAGTCAATATCGAAATTGCAATTGAGATGATAATCATTATTCATTATTGTATACTTGAAAAAGTACGTAAATCATTATGAAATATGTGCAGATGTATAGAATTTATAGAAGATGCATATTAAAATAGTAATGACAAATATTGTAAATGTAGTTATGGTGCGTGTTATTAGAGAAAGTATGAAATCCCCACCCCACAAAATAGTTCGGAAAAACATTTTTCTACATTATGGGTAAAACTGAGTAAAAAAGAAAGTATTTTTCTTCATAAATAAATTAAATACCATAATTGTTAACGATTTTTTGATGTTGATAAAACGGAGTTTCAAGTTTATTTGTTTAAAATGATCCATTAAGAAATTAAATGTTACAAAAGAACTGTCGCTCACATCCAAACAATGAAAAAGTGTGCACAGAATTCTTCAAAATTCAAGAAATTCCAGTTTTGAAAATTCGAATAGATTTTTGAATTGTAACAATAATCATTACACTTGTTAGAGAATCGATTAAATCTGCTATTCTTTTGAAAAGGTGAACAAAAATTGTTTGTAGATTGTTTTTTTAAATCATTATTTCACTTTCATTTTTTTTAAATATTTAAAACAAATTGATGTAACTTTAAAGAAAACACATTTTTACAATCAGTATTGATCATTTTAGAAATAAATTTAAAAATAAGAAATTTTATCAAAGATCTAATTTTGTTTTCAAGAGAAATCAACAATCTTTTTATATTTTAATTTTTAGAGAAAAAGAAAAGAATGATAATGAAAGAAAGGAAAAAAAAAAAGAAGCCAAACTTACCTGGACAGTGAATAAAATTAAAAGTGTTGAAAAAAAATAATGACATGAAAGAAAGTCCATGGCCATTTCTATATTATCAAGTATTAAATCTCAATTGATGTTTCCTTGTTGATCGGCCAACTGAAAAATGTAAAGCAGGAGAGAAGTTGGAGTACATTTGTTAAACAAGGTACCGCAGGAAAAAAAAGTACTGCCTCCTCCACTCTGAAAGCTTTAGCAATTGTTAGCCATACTCTGCTACCACAATCAGTGGCCTGCCTGCAGCAATGCGAGCCAATGTAATAGAAAAAGGATTACAGCAGTTCCACCCCTTTACCATCAGTAGACTGAACCAATCTGTCGTCAGTGGCTAATAAAAGCGCTCACAATTGTGGGTCAGACCCACTAAAGAGAAGGTAAAGGATTGAAGGTTGACGCTGCTTGAGAGGCCGCGAGTTTTCAGACGTGATGCATCTCCGAGCAACAGGCTTTTTTAAACTTTCGTTTCTCATTATATGATAAAAAGAGGGGACAAAAGAAAGTGTGTGTGCGTGAGAGAGAGAGAGCGAGCGAGCCCTTTCTTTCTTTGTATCCGGCTACATGTCTTTCTTTTTTTTTTTTTTAGCATTATTCACGGGAATGACATAACAAGAAGAAGAGTGTGTGAAATAAAATCGTTTCTTCATTTTAGTTCGTTCAGTTTAAGTTTTGTTAATCGATTACGATTTAAAAATTAGTAGCCCTATTAGTCTCCACTCCAGTGTTAATTTTTACTTTTTAGAAAGCTGATGGTTTCTTTGGTATTGAAGCGTGAAAGCCACGATCCTCCCTATTATTGTCAATCCCTTGTCTTCTTGTCTTAGCTAAAGTAAAATGAGCCTGTAATCCTGGCCGCCGATGTATACTTTTTGTTGTTGAATAAAAAAAATAGACAACTTGAGTTTTTTTTTTTTTTAATTTTATTTTTGTATTTTGTGATGAATACAAAAAAAGATTGATTTTTTTTTTTTTTTCGATCATGACTTCATGTTTGGAGGTAGAGTCGGAAGTTTTAAAAAGTCATTTGAAGTCCTTTTTACACACACGCATTCATATTTACACAGAAAAGTAAGTCGGTGTTTTTACTGTTTTTAAAAACCTAATTTGTTTAAAAGCGACACACAGATAAAGCAGACGAACTTTCAATAACAATTGAAAAATAAATTCAGTTGACATTAGAACGTCATTTTACTCAGCTGTTAAGACATTCAGTATATTTTATATCTGAGACAGCAGGGGATGCATCTGGCTTGGTCATATATTTGGTTAAACAAAAAAGAAAAAAAAAGCGAAAACAAATTCACGGAGACCGACAGATTTATATTTTCGCTTGGCCTTATTCCTCCTAATCAATGTATGTACGCATCACCCATCAACCTACCTTTTCACAATCTTGAACCTGTGTGTGTGGATATGTGAGGGGAGGTAACGGTATTGCTGAAAATATTTAGGGCATAAAATATGAAACTGCAAAATTATATTAATTTAGATTTCCTTCCTAAAAAAACGTGTGACAGGATGAATTTACAAAACTTGATGATATTTTCTGTAAGAATGCCCCTGAATTACAAAAATGATAAAAAGTAAAAAGTCGTCTTTCTCACAACACACGCTGTCAGTAAAGAAGAAAAAAAAACGTAAAATTCCTTCCTATTTCGACCTTTATTTTGCTTCGTCTGTTAAAAGCTCAAATGACAAAAAGACACAAGGAAAATTATACGCTGATGAATACTGAAAATAAATAAATGCAACATTTATTTGCACACAAAATGATGAGGGCATGCCTACGGAGTGGGAGAGATGACAACGCAACGCACCAGAATGAAGTTATTTTGTTTTCAAATTTTACGCACATTTTTTTTTTTTTTAACCTGGAACGAATAACGCAAAATATTAAAATTGCATCTTTCATAGAACACGTTGAAAAATATTTTCACGTGTACTGTGTAAAAAGAAAATAAATGCCAACCATTCTTCTCGGTTTCCTTTATTTTTCTCAGAGCGCGTGTGTGTCTGTCATAAAAGCGCGTACTTTGCCGACCAAAGTGAAATTCACACAAATAACAAACTAAATGACAGTTAAAATTAAAATAATAGTATAAACTTATTTTGTTAAAAATAAAAATTAACAACCAGGAAATAAATACCCACCTGACCCGATGCTTGGGCGAATGATGTTATGTGCATTCAACTCATTGTGCATTTTGTATTTGTTGATTAAAATAAAAGTAAAAAAAACAAAACAAAAAAAAAAAACAGTACGATATTATTGCATTAATTGAATTATATATATATATATATATATAACGCCTTTATGAATGAAGTGTGTTTTGATTTCTTTTTTTAGTCTGGTCGTACGGAAGACAAACAACGTAAAAAATTTTATTACTCAACTTGAATAAAAAGGGAATGAGAGTGCCATTCTATTAAGTTACCAACTTATGTCGTGAATCTTATTTATTTTTATTTTTTTGTATCTGCAATTAATTACAGATACGAGCAGGTCCGCCACCAGAGTGTTTGAATGGGGTATCCGGACTTTAAATCAGGGAAACTGCTAGCAAGAATTTGAACACACACACACACACACTCTCTCAAATTAGTTCACCACATCATTTTCACAAAGGCGGAACAAATGATTTTTGAAGGCGGGAATACCTTCTTTCGCAATTCATTCATTCTTTTATTTTTTTTTCTCTCTCTTTTTCATTCGTTCGTTCCTTCCTTCCTTATGCACGCACAGTACACACTTTGATGCATTATTTTTTTGTCTGAGAAATAATCACTCACAAAAAAAGTAAATCCACAATCTTTGATCAATCTCAAGTCTGGAATCGGCGACATCCATTTCCTTCGTTCTACCTGACGAGGAATTCATCAGCAAAAGGGGCTTTATTTTATTTACAAAGGTTTATTCAAACGATCAAGTTTTGTATTAGTCAAGTGGCATACGAGATACGCTTAGGTGATCATGTCTCCAAAGAATCATGACTGACTGGGCAAAAGATTTTCCCGCAGTAGGTTGCTATTACTTTCTGCGGTAGACTGGTCGCCAACTAAGGCTACAGAATTCGTAATTGGCGAGAGAAGAAATGTATTAAAGGGTATTTGCGTGTAAGTGAATGCAACGAAATTCAACTGAGATTCCAACTCGGCTCTCCGATTTTTTTTGTCCCTAGCCGATATCCATTCCAACACAACGCATTTTGTAGGTAACGACCGGAAAAAAGATGGTAGCTGACGAAAAATGCAAAAAGAAATGCACTCTTAGAACAGACAAGTATTGACAAAACAATTTGAAACTAAAACGAGATTACTGTTTAGAGAAAGTGTTACAGTTTTTTACACTTTAAGAGATACGCGACCGTGAAATAAGACTGAGGGAAAAATAGTAATTAAAAATAACTAATAACTTAATCAGAATTTAACTCTAACACACTTAGTACGAATCCAAAAGGTACATACTCAGTTTCATTATAATTATTCTTTAAAGCTATGCAAAAAAAAAAAAAAAAAAAAAAGAAGGAAACACACACAGACACTCGTAGAAACTAAAATTTAAAATAATCATTACAATACATTGGAACATAACGGGGGAATGACAGCCGGGCATGTCTCAGAGGAAAAACACAGGATGGGCAAGGTTTTAAGTACCTCCCAAAAACTTGCTAAAATGAGGCTATATATAAAAAAGAAAAAAAAAAAAAGTGACAGAAATCCAATAAATAATAAAAACATTTTATCGTGAAAATATTTGTGTTGATAAGAGAAAAAAAAAATCAAAGGATATTATTTTATGTAAATTATTTTCTTTTTGACACTTTAAAATTTAGAACCTTGGAAATTTTGGTTTATTTTTCTTTTTTCGGAAACGGCGGACCTTAAATTTACACGGGAAATTTGAACGCTTTTTGTGGTAAAAAAAAATATATTACTTTTGAAGTTTTTGCAAAAATCAAATAATTGTCGGATTTTAACGAAATGTTCAAGACTTATGCAGAAATAGATAACATGTTTTTAAATGCTTTTTTTTTTATAGAAAATTTTAGAAAACAACTATAAATACATTATGCTACCCCCACCTTCTACAAACTCATTATTTTTTTTTAATATAAAATGTCGATAAATTATTTTTCTTTTGTATCGCTTAATGTTTAATTTGTTATATGGGAAAGTCCTCGGAAAATTTAAATAGTATTTTATGATCTAACAGCATCACCCCCAATTGTAGAAAATCTGCCCCGAATTGTAAAATAAAAAATGAAATATAATTAAAGATTTTAATAAAAAAAAAACAAACTTTTCATTGGTTTTATGGATAAAATTAACTTCTAACCCCCCGCCCCCAATTAGTCAAATCCCCCCACACACACCGTGTTAAAAAGATACATTTCTGCGATATTTTCAGTTAAAATTACTATTTGTTTCGATTAATATTAATTAAAGTTTAAATCAGTTAATCTTCCTCAAATAAAATTTCAGAAAATAATTTTTTTCAAAATTTTAAAATAAGATGTTGTGTTGAAAGATATATCAATATAGACGATTTTATGGATTCTACTTATTAGTAAAATCAGCAAAAAAAAAAAAAAGACTTCAATTATTTTAATTAAACTATGTTCGAAACACACAAAAGTTGAAGTATTTCATTTATTGAGGATATTAAATTAATCAATTAGCTTAGAATTAAAATTAAAACTTGAAGAGATTTTTCATATTTTAAAAATATGCATTTTAAACTTTAGGTACTGATCGCTTGATTTAATTTTTTTTTTTTTGGTACTTCCACTAATTTTCGATATTTACAGTTTAAAATGAACTTTTATAAATGAAAAATCTGAAGCTTTCATTTTAGCTTTAATTGAAAGCTAAAGGATTAAATTTACTATTTACAGTAATAAATAAATAGAATTACTCTAATGTAGTTAAAACAAAACCTATATTGATTAGAATCGATTTTTAAAAAATTCTAAAATGGTTGATTAGCGCCTTTTTTACGTTGTCTGTTATCGCAATGTAATTCTCTGCATGAAAAGATACTTAAAATATATTTAAGTTTAAAATAACACAGAAATGTATTTTTAAAACAAAACTAGTGATTTTTAACCGACATCGTCATATTTTACGTAACTGACGAGAGATTGACAGGTCTTGACATCATGATTGTTGTTCTACGATGAATTTATCTGTAAAACGTAATCTAAGAAAATGACTCGGGCGCTTTTTTTTTTAAATTTCTTTCCATCTCTCTGCCCATATATATGTGCTTGGTGACTTTAACGCCCACCACACTAAGTGGCTGGAGAACTCTATCACCAACCTTGCTGGTGTCCACACCATGAATTTTTCAATCACCCAATCCCTTACGCAATTGGTAGACTTCCCCACGCGTTTCTCCGACAACCCTAACGGAAGGAACTCACTACTAGACCTCTGCTCCACTTCCACCCTAGACTCTTGCACTACCAGACAGCTCTGTCCTCTCGGAAACTCTGACCACACCGTAGTTTCCGTCAACATCTCATTCCACTCCCACCCGACCCAAGAAACCCAGACCAGTAGAATATCCTACTGCTACCAAAAAGTAGACTGGGATTCGTTCCGAGACTTCCTCTTTGACGTCCCATGGAACAACGTTTTTAGTCATCCCGTCGAAGAATGTGCATCCGAGATCTCCTCCTGGGTTAAGGCTGGCATCGATGCTTTCATCCCTGCCAGGAAATTTCAGCTTAAAACTCATTCGTCTCCATGGTTCTCGCCCGCCTGCTCGGCCGCCATTGCCCACTGGAATCATTTCTTCCGACTCTATCGTAGCTACGCGTCGGACCAAAACAGGCGCCTTTTCGCTTCAGCTCGTAATAAATGTAAAAAGATACTGAACGAAGCTAAGATGTTGTTTGCTGCCAGAATGAAGCAACGCATAGCATCCTCAAAGTTCAGCGCCAAAGACAACTGGCGACTCTGTAAAAGAGTGCTTAACAAGAGCAAGTCCTCAATACCCCCACTAATCAATAAATTTGAGGTTCTCACTCTTCAGCGGACAAGGCTGAATGCTTTTCCCGCAGATTCTCGAACAATTCGAGACTCGACTCGTCTGGAGTTTCTACACCCGACTTCCTAAGAACTGAGGCTCAATTGAATGGCGTCCACATTACACCCTCGCTGGTCTCTAACCTAATCTCAAAACTTGACCCTCACAAAGCGAGCGGAGGAGACGGAATCCCAATCATAGTCTTAAAGAAATGTGCCCCTGAACTCTCCTCTGTCCTTTCTAAGCTCTACAACTTCTGCCTATCTGCTTCCTGCTTTCCTGCCTGTTGGAAATCTTCCTCTGTAGTTCCTATACTTAAGAATACTGGAGAACCCTCGGACCCCGCAAATTACCGCCCTATCAGCCTTCTTCCGATCTTTGGCAAAGTGTTCAAAGCCATTATCAACGCCGAGATGGTTCAGCATCTCACAGCACACAGGCTCCTCTCGAACAAGCAGTATGGTTTCCGCTTCACCAGGTCTACTGCTGATATGCTAACGACCATCACAGAGTATATATTCCAGGCTCTCAACAAGAATGGCGAAGCCCGAACAGTTGCCTTGGATATCTCTAAAGCGTTCGACAGAGTTTGGCTAGCTGGCCTTCTGTGCAAACTGCGGAGCTAGGGTATAACTGGACATTAGTTTGAACTAATCCAGTCATTCCTATCTAACCGCACATTGAAGGTGGTATTAAACGGACATGCCTCCCAGAACTACCATACGAACGCGGGTGTCCCTCAAGGCTTTATCCTAGGTCCTACGCTCTTTCTGATCAACATTAATGATCTCCCTGATACCATAAGATCCCAAGTAGGTATGTACGCCGGTGACACCACAGTTTACTCTCGCCTTGATCAAAAATCTGGTGTAGGCAACAATGCTAACCTTGCAGCCGAGCTTGAAAAGGACTTCCAATCCGTAGTGGACTGGGGTAAGAAATGGCTCGTAAATTTTAATGCTTCTAAAACGAAGCTGCTATCAATTAACCATCATAGACAATCGCACCTACCTCCCATTAGCATGGACCAGGCTTGCCTTCCAGAGAGTAAAACACTACGCCTCCTTGGTCTCACACTTTCAGCGGACCGCAGGTGGAATGACTATATCGAATCCATTGCTAAATCCGCTGCTATGAAAGTTGGTTCTCTGTGCAGGGCCCGGAAGTTTTTTTCCGTCTGAATCTATTCTGCACATATATAAATCTACCATTCGCCCGTGCATTGAATACTGCAGCCACATCTGGTCGGGTGCCCCTGCTATTCTCCTCGGGCTTCTTGACAAAGTACAACGGAGAGTCTGTAATGTGATAGATACCGACTTGGCAAACCGGCTGCTGTCTTTCTCTCACCGGCGCGACGTGGCTTCCCTGTGTCTCTTCTATAAATACTTTCACGGCTTCTGCTCCGATGAACTTAGATCACTAGTGCCCCCTAGATACGAATTTGCACGAGATACTAGATTAGCACCTAGATCCCACCCTTTTACAGTGAAACCGATAAAATGCAACCGCAATTTCTACTCCAACAGTTTCTTTTCTCGCACTTCCCGACTGTGGAATTCCCTTCCACATGTTTGCTTCCACGACGGCTACAATCTCCAGGAGTTTAAATATAAGATCAATAGACACCTCCTAACACACTAACCATCTTTCAAACACTATTCCCATCTATCCAACTCTTAGCCTCGGTATCCTTATCCATCTATCACCCTCCTTCTGACATTTCCTATATCTAACCACTCTTTCTCTTCACCTTCCCCTATGTAACCCCATGCGCAATAATGGCAGTGGAATGCCTTGCTTGGGGTGAAATGATTAAAAAAAAACAAAAAAACTTAAAAGTTCTCAGTAATCTTAAAAATGTTTCAAAATATTCTCCGTGATCTAATTTTAAGAATGTTGACTAACTTTAATATAGTCATCGCTCTTATTTTCTGATCATGTCGTGTATGGTCGACCATACTTTCAAAAATGAGCACGTTAATAACATGTTATAAACATAAAAAAATATTTAAAAATTCTTGGTGTAAAATGATTTATATTAAGCTTTTCAATTTTTGATTAGTAAATATAATTTTCACTTAATAACAATATTACCTAACCGGAGGAAAGTAATGTAGAATTTTAAAAGATTTATATATTATAAATCCTTACAACTAAAATTTAAAAACAATAAAACAATTCTTGTAAACATTCATTATTTATCGAAAAATATTTTCACAAAGCAATAGTTCATTTCATTTCATTTATAAAAGCATTTAAAAAACTACGGTAATTAAATAATGTCATAGTTTATCGCATTCTTTATTTTAAGATTCAGAGCAGATTTTTAGGAAATGGTTAGTAGCTTAAAAAAAATAATGATGCTTTACATTTTCCATGGTGTCCTGCTTTTAAGTAATATTATAAAAATAATTTTGAATGAAAATTTCTTGAAATTTCGCCAAATTAAATTAAATAAGTAAAAAGGTAACATATGCAAAAAAGAAAAAAATTCTCGAGATTTTCTAAAAAAAAAAAAAAGTGTCATGAAAATCCTAAAATTACTTGTTGTTTGCAAGAATTTCCAAATCAATGCGTTTTTACCGGAAAAATACACTAATGCCCATTGTAATAAAAAGAACAACATCTTTAACCAAATTTTTGAACGTGCTAGAAAGAATTAAAACAATAATACAAATACTTTGGCTTTTCCTCTGAATATTAAACATATTTTGACAATAAAACTTTGTTTATTAGGTTTGGGGCCATTTTTCATCATGCTATGCTGTTTTAGTGTTTTTTTTTTCTTTTTCAGCGAAAAAGTCTCGATATCAACTTTTTTCGTAGGTACTTCCAAGAAGTTTCGTACTGATGATGTCGAAACAGATTTTTACCTTTAATTTTGTTTGGTCGTTTATCTAGACAAGTATAAATTAGTTTTTATTTTTACGTACATTTCAATTACAAACCGATTATTTTTCTCTTTCCTTTTTAATGTTCCGTAAACATACAATGACGCATCGTTAAACATCTGCTATATAAGTTAGCGTTAATTTACACTTTCACTGACGAACGGTTCATTTTCATAAGTTTTTTTTCTTTACATGTGTTAAGGGGCGAATAATGACCGATTATTAGACTTTTTTTAAAATCGTAATCAAGCTGCAAGTTGACTCGTAACCAGGAAAAGAAGCAAAGAAAAGAAAATACAATCTTTCTTCAGTGACTGGTAAAAAAAATCAGTTTGTTTTAAACTTTAAAACAAACTGATTTCTTTTTTTTTGTGCACAAAGGATAATTTTCTTTAGTCTTAAAAGTCCACATACTGAGCATTTCCGTATACGCTTGTATAATTAATTTTTTTCATGTATAGTGAGAGCCCTGAAATTTATTGCATTAATTTTTTTAACTCCTCCAAAAGATCTGTGACTCAGTGTGTAGTGACGTCTTTTGTATCTATGGTGGAAAAATGAAATCCGAGTGTCGCGTCCACAAATTACATTTTACAATCCAAAATTATAAATAACGCAAAAAAAAAAAAATGATCTTCGCAAAAAAGGATGAAAAACAAGCTAAATATAACAATGACATTTATAAAAGCAGATACATTTATTTAAATATTAAATTTCAATGTTCTTTGTTGTGGCCATGAAAAAACCAATAGTTCGATTGTTCGAAATGATTTGTCGCAAGTGACTATGGAAAATTAAAATAATTTTTGTTGGAAGTGGAGAAAACGAACGTTATGTACACCAATATGTGTGTGTGTCTGTGTAGCGCCTGCTGGGAAACGTGTGTGACTGCTAGCTTATTGTGTGTAGTAGTAGTAATTTTAAAAACAGTCAACAAAAGAGAGGTTAAAGACATACTTTCCTCACATCTTTGTATATTTTTCAATGTAAAAATTCATTGCTGACGTACGCATTTTCATGGTAGCGTATTTCTACGCTGTTGATCGAGACAGACTGGTTGTTCGTCTGTTTTCTCTGGAGAGTCGTTTTTATGGCTTATGTTCGGCTCCAAATCCTATTTGAGTTTTGCGCGGGAATGTACTCAGTAACCCGAATCCCTGAGTCTTTTCGACTTGTTTAATTTGAAGCCCTGTTTGTACAGAATTGTAAAAAGAGTTTTCGTATATACTGAATTTAGTAAGCATTTTATGTAGGGATTTCTTACTTGTTTGTGCTTCTCTTATTGGACGTAAAATATAGGAATCTATAATCTGTAAATGCAACCGGTCACCGAAAATATATGATTATTTTAACCTCTTTATTTCTCTTTTTGCTTAAAAAACTGATCATGAAAAATCGTTCGCATTACTCGAGTACGAGTATACATTAGTTAACTTATTTCATGTTTTGTTATCGACCCACGAAGTTGCGATGATCGAACTAGCACAGTATTAATAGAAAAATGGTCAATTTACTAACAAGTCTTTTTAACACCAAACCATAGCACAAAGAGTGCAATAGTTCTTTGTTTTAAAACTATTTTAAATAGAAAAACTGGCAGTAAAATAAAGAAAGAAAAATGAAATAATGTTTCTTCAATGTTTGCCCGCGGACACGCAATCATCCAACCACAGTCAGACTTTTTTTTTTAAAGGCCGAAAATAAAATGACACCAAAAATATCTAAGTTAAAGTGACTAAAAGTAAATCAAAATAAGACTCATTTGTTTCCTTACCCGACCTAACAAAACAAGAGAAGTGTTGTTTATAAATAACGCCAATACAAGTTTTTTTTAACTTTTAACAGTAGCAAATAAACGAGCAGAATGAGAACTAAAGATATTTATTTACTTCTAAAAGCTTATTAGCAAACGCTCACACAATGGGGAAACACAAAAAAGAAAGAACAAAAATAAAAACAAAAAGGAAGAAACAATAAATAAAATAAATAAATAAATAAATAGAGAGAGAATCGTTAAAAGGAGATTTCTTATATATTTTTTATGTACTTCACAGAGTTTTAAGATGATTCTGACGCGTGAGAAAAAAAGCAAATCATGAAGCTACGAAATTTTATAAAAGGCAACGTTAAAGAATCCAACCAGCAGAAATGCCACCTGCCTAATCTGTTCATGGTAAGGTAAGAAATATATCCTTAATTCATTGATAAGTAGGAGTAGAGAGAGAGAGAGAGAGATATTTACTCTTTGACAAAAAAATAGACGTCCTTATACCTGCACTTAAAGCGTCATCTATAATTGTAGACGACCTTTTCAACACCTTATGTGTATGTATTATCTGTGCTTCTCATCAACGAGAAAAGATTTTTAAAGACAGGGCGGTACTCAGAAACAAAAATGCAACTCCCTTCATTCAATTTTTATTTTTATTTTTTATCCGAATCAACGAATAACTTTTTATGTTCCTGACAACACCAAGACAACGTCTGCACGTTTGGAGACGCTCATTGACATTTATTACACAACGTAGTGACAGCCATTCTATCATTATTAAAATCGTGTTTCATGTTTATTGTTAAACTCTTTGCATCAGATCTGCCAAAAAGCACAGTAAATTCAGAAAGTCAGGAAGAGAGTTTAGTAGATATGGCAAGACACACTAAGAGTCTAAACGTTCAAAGGTTAGACCTAATAGGGTGGACATTAAATTGCACACAACGAGCAGTAATACAAGAAAATATTCATATTTCCGGTCAGAAAAAAATCATACAATTTCAGATTTTTTCTATTAATAATAACTCTAATCCTTTTTAACCTTAAAAACATATTTGTCTATATTTCTGAGGTTTATATTATTCGGACTATTTTCCTCATCTTTGTTGCCATTTGTACAATGTTTCGGTCGTTGTACGCTCCGGCCTTCTAGGAATTTCGAACCGAACCCTTTATTACAATCACTGGGGTATATCATCCTCGTTTCTTGCGTTAACGTCTATATCCACTGGTCCATGTGTACTTAACAATTGAATTTTTGGGACTTATAAACTCATTGTCCAGTAACCCTTCTTTACGTTCTCCTAGATGAGTCGGAGGCCAGTCTACTGATAGTGCCTCCACCATTAACATAAAAAATACTAGAAAAATTTATTAACATCCAAAATTGCAATATGAACTCTGGTAAAAAAAAAGTTACTCTGTGAAATTGTATTAGCTTAAGAAAGCACAAGCTAACCGGAAAGATAAACAGTTAATTCTAGACTTGAATGGGGTCCAGATTTAATTAATAAATAAAGTTTTCAGGGTTCAATCAGAGACGTTATGAGTTTTGAGTTGAAGTAAACTTTAGAAAGCAAATCCTGAAGAGGAAACAAGGGGCGAATTTAGGAGATTAGAGCTCTTAAGGAGTGTGGAACCACATCTTAATTGCTCTGGTAGCACTATGAGCAAATAGTTAACCCCCAAACTAGGGTCAAAACACTATAAAAAGGTAAGAAAAGATTTTTATAGTAAAAATTCTAGCAATATCTTTTTGGGAGAAGCACTACATTTTTGAAGGAAGTAAAATATTACCAGCAATACATTTTTTTTGAAGCACTACATTTTTGAAGGAAATATTACCAGCAGTACACTTTAAAAAAATATCAGCAATGCATTTGACTCTCGACAAAACCCTCTTTACAAAAATACATCAATAAAACCTGATCTACAATCTGATTTCTTACAAAGAATACATATTCTATTCATATGAATCTATTGTAAAAAGTTTGTCGGAATTAAATAAATCATTGAGGTTAATATACCTTTAAACAAAACAAACCAGGTCCTCTTTAACCCGTTAGGGTTCAGAGTTATGGTTAAGCACTATGAAAAGATAAAAATATAGTTTTATAGCAAAAATACTAGTAATTCATTTTATATAAACAACATTACCTAGTTATAGTAAAACTAGCAGTATAGCCCGGCGTTGCTCGGGTGTAATGAAAGCTTTAAAACTAATCCATGGTCCTGGAGCTCAGACTCAGCCTAAAGAATATTTGTGTGAAGTTTGGTGAGAATCTGATAAAAATTGTGGATTTGTATAAATGACATACAGACAGATAAACAGACACACACACAAACATCTTGCCTTTTATATATATATAGATTATCAATTTTTTGCACTACTGTAAGAACTGCAACCTTGAAACTTCTGAATATCGTTTCTTATGTCTTTGTCTATGAGTGTATCAAACTTGATTAAAATCGGACTACTCTTTCTATAACCCGATTTTTTCGATTATCGATTTTTTATATTTATCGGCGGTACCTCAACACAAAACCTAGCCAAGAACACTCGCAGACGCTTATAGAACAACTGTGTAAATTTTCAAGAAAATCGGTTCAGCCGTTTCGGAGTCTATAGGTAACGGACACACGCACACAGACCGACAGACAAAGTTCCATTTATAAATAAGTTTAGATATGCACACAATTTGAGTATTATCTACCATATATAGAATTGTGAAAGCAGAACAACATGTATCATATTTTTGTTACTACAAATCTCCCAAGAAAATCAAATGTTGACATTAAATGACATATGAAGGAGTTGATATGTCGTCAAACAAATAAATGAATCCTTGAACATTGCAACTGTTTTGGTCATATTAATTAGCAGACAATGCATCGAAACGATGGATGCATAATGTCCAAATAAAAATAAATTAACAGGGGCATGTTGGAAAATGCACTATTTAGGACTTGGGTCTGTTGGAAAATGCACTATTTAGGACTTGGGTCTGTTGGAAAATGCACTATTTAGGACTTGGGTCTGTTGGAAAATGCACTATTTAGGACTTGGGTCTGTTGGAAAATGCACTATTTAGGACTTGGGTCTGTTGGAAAATGCACTATTTAGGACTTGGGTCTGTTGGAAAATGCACTATTTAGGACTTGGGTCTGTTGGAAAATGCACTATTTAGGACTTGGGTCTGTTGGAAAATGCACTATTTAGGACTTGGGTCTGTTGGAAAATGCACTATTTAGGACTTGGGTCTGTTGGAAAATGCACTATTTAGGACTTGGGTCTGTTGGAAAATGCACTATTTAGGACTTGGGTCTGTTGGAAAATGCACTATTTAGGACTTGGGTCTGTTGGAAAATGCACTATTTAGGACTTGGGTCTGTTGGAAAATGCACTATTTAGGACTTGGGTCTGTTGGAAAATGCACTATTTAGGACTTGGGTCTGTTGGAAAATGCACTATTTAGGACTTGGGTCTGTTGGAAAATGCACTATTTAGGACTTGGGTCTGTTGGAAAATGCACTATTTAGGACTTGGGTCTGTTGGAAAATGCACTATTTAGGACTTGGGTCTGTTGGAAAATGCACTATTTAGGACTTGGGTCTGTTGGAAAATGCACTATTTAGGACTTGGGTCTGTTGGAAAATGCACTATTTAGGACTTGGGTCTGTTGGAAAATGCACTATTTAGGACTTGGGTCTGTTGGAAAATGCACTATTTAGGTTAATGAGCAATTTCTCAATATTTACCAAGTTTGGCTTAGTACAATACAAAACAACAAGCGTGGAACAATGCAGTAAGCACTGAACTTATTATAGTAGTAACAGTCTTGTGGAATTAATTCACTCTTCTTCTTCTTCTTCTATGTGCCCTGTCCCTTCAGGACGTAGGCGATCATGGATCTCCACGTCTCCCTATCCCTTGTGGCTCTTAGTATGTTTGCTCCTGTTGCTCCTGGCAACCCCCGTTCCGTCATCCACCTGATCAGACTCTGCAGATATGTTATCCGCTGCCTTCCTCTGTCTCTCCTTCCTTCTATCTGACCAGTCAGTATCAGGTTCTCCAGGCTCTCCTTCCTCATTGCATGTCCCAGGAACTTTAGTTGTCTCTTCCTGATGCTCAGCATCAATTTCCTTTTTGTTGCCATTCTTTCTAACACTTCGTCGTTGCTTGTATGCTCAGTCCACGATATCCGTAGCATCCTTCTGTAGAACCACATTTCGGCCGCTTCCAGTTTTTTCCTCATTTTCGATGATATTGTCCAGCATTCACAGCCGTACTGAAGAACTGACATCACGTAGCAGTCTAGCACTCTTTTCTTCGTTTCTATTGAGATCTTCCTGTGTGTTAGTATTTTGCTCATCTTCTGGAACGCGTCCTTTGCCATGCCAATTCGCCTTCGGATCTCCGTGTCGCACTTTCCATCTCCTGTTAGAACACTTCCTAGGTACTTAAATTCTTGGACTTGTTTGATTCTGTTATCCCTCACCTGTATTTGGCATTATCGACTCAAAACAAGCCGAGTTCGAATTCCAGTTGGATTCCTTGCATTCACTTAAGCACAATACCCCTAGGAAATGTATTAATCCGTCTCTTTTATCCAGTTATGGGTTAAATAATAGGACAGATTGGGTTCTATAGCCTTGGTAGATAACCAGTTTACCGCAGAAAGCAATGGCAACCTACTGCAGGATAAAACACTCATATCTCTTTCGAGACATCATCACCCAAAGCGTGCATCACGTATAGCACTTAACCCTCTAGGGCCATTCGTATAATATTTGATACAGTATAAAAACAAGCCTTGAAAGAAATATTTTCCTGAAAAAAATTTTTAAGAGAAATATTTTATAAATTTCAAATGAAAGCAGTACTGACTGCTCAGTCAATGAATACCAAATGTTTCCTTATAGGGAAATACCAAATGTTTCCTTATAGGGAAATACTGTATCAAATATGATACGAATGGCCCTAGAGGGTTAAATAGTAATTAGTGGGGGATCTGTTTATTACTTCATAACAATATAGAACTGATCCCCCACTTTATGATACGAATGGCCCTAGAGGGTTAACTGACTAACTGGTATAAAGTGAAAGGGTACAAAATATTTAACTCACTTTATCGAAAGAACGCCATGAAGAAAAGAGGTGTTTTTCCAACCTCCTGGAGACACGATTTGTCTCCTAGGCCAGTGATTCACACTTTTACATCTGGGCGGCATTTTCGGAAAATTTTCCCGCGCTTCACCAAGAAGCCCTATAGTAAAGAAGGTCTAGAGAGCAGACAGTTAAAAGAAGATAAGCGCAGATTCGATGTCAGAACATTATCATTGACAATTCTCTCCTCCAATTTGCGGACTGTAGTTACCATATTCTTAATACTTAATATAATCACATTAAAAAATTTGGTCAATAATCACTTATAACTATTCATACTGAGAGACATTAGTTCAATTACAAATAACTCATAAACAAATAATCCATGACATTTAACATTTTGAAATCATTTGTAGTATATGAATTTTTTGAAACTTTCTAAACCGTAAACGGTTGTCTTTCAATTATTCCGCCTCACCTCTGGGGTGCATCGTACCGTTTGTAAACCACTCTCCTAGGCGAACCATATACCACATAAAACATACCACAATATCTCCCATTAAAAAAGTCTCACGCAACCACAATATCCCCACAACCTATCACATATCTCTATCCAGAAATTGCCTAATTTCAACAAGCTAAACTAAACTGCTAAAAATGGACCACTCCTGTGATGAATTGGTAACATCATCCCATGACAGTTGCCTTCATTTTATTATTCTGTTCTAATTATTATTTTTTTATCATATCAACCCAAGCAAGGCAATAATGCTTCAAGGATGCAGAGGGTTACAGAGGATCAAAGAGGTTGAGGATACTTTAGCGAGGAGAAATGAGGAAAAAGGAAAAAACAGATTTCAGGAAGACAGAATATGGCGATTGGCGTTGCGTTTACATTTTTGTGGGAGAACAGGAGGCAACAAATCGAAAGAGATTTCCTCAGATCAGAAGTATGAGAAAAGAAACAATTAATATAAAACTGGCGGTTGTATCCAGCTAATTCAACAGTAAAACAGTGAGACCTATTTTCCAATCAAGTAGCACACTTAAATTTATGCAGTTGAGGTGCTTTTGTGATTCCATTATTATTTTGAAGGTTGGGAAACTTCTCTATACAACTTTCAGTGCTAAAACACAGGTTAATATTTCAGGAAAAATATACATCTTAGCACATGAGAAACATGGCGTTTATTCTATAATAATTAAAACAAGATGGAGGGTCGGGTTATGACCTTTTGAAACCTCTAGGCTAAAGAAATTATGGCGCTATTCTCTAACTCGCCTCCACCTGTCTTGAATATTTATTTACTTGTGATATTAGTGACATTTACGTAATTTACTTCAAACTTACTGTCAGTCAGTCAGTTAAGTACCATGCGCGATACACGCTTTGGGCGATCATGGCTCGAAAGAGACATGACTGACTGGGCAGAAGATTATCCCGCAGTAGGTTGCCATTACTTTCTGCGGTAGACTGGTTGCCGACCAAGGCTATAGAACCCAATCTGTCCTATTATTTAACCCATAACTGGAGGAAAGAGACGGATTAATACCTTTCCCAAGGGTATTTGCACGTAAGTGAATGCAATGAATTCAACTGGAATTCGAACTCGGTTCCCCGATTTCTTGTTCCGAGCTGATATCCACTGCGCCACAACGCACATCCGCTTACTGTACAGTCTTTAAATAACGAAAAAAGTCAGTCATATCCAAGGATAATAGAATAATGAGTAGTTTCAAAATAACTTGTTTAATAGAAAATAGGAAAAATTAAATATAACTTTTTTAAAGACATTTTTTTTACACCTAGTGTTAATTAATTAATATTTATTAGCAATTTACTGCTGCCATTTATGGTCAGGTGCCCCTGCCGTTCTCCTCAGTGTTCTTGACAAGCTCCAAAGGAGAGTCTGTAATGTGATGGCGACTCGATTGCAGCCACTTTCCCATCGTCGAAATGTGGCCTCCTTCTGTCTCTTCTATAAATATTTTCATGGCTTCTGCTCGGATGAGCTTAAGTCACTGATGCCTCCTCAACAGGTGTTTACCCGTGCAACCAGACTGGCAACTGGGTCCCACCCTTTCACAGCCAGGTTAGCCAAATGCAGACGACAATTCTACTCCTGCAGCTTCTTGTCTCGCACTTCCCGCCTGTGGAACTCACTCCCGTATTCTTGCTTTCCTGACGGCTACAACCTCCAGAAATTTAAATGCAAAGTTAATACTCACCTACTAACCACTGGCCTCTAGCTCTCTCCCCTCCCCTGTATAACCTTCCCTTTCTCTCCACCTATGTATCTGTCATCGCACCTTCTTTCTCAGCTTTCTATTGTTCCTTTCTAACTAGTTTGTACTCCTCACTCTTTTCTAATTAATCTTTTTACATTTATGTAACCCCCTGCACATCAGTGGCGTTTTCGCCTTGCTCGGGGTGAAATGATTGAAAAAAAAAAAAAATTACTTGGCTTTTCACCCTGTATTTCAATTTCAGTGTGGTTTTTAGGAAGATCCCCACTGCCCTAATACTTTTGCACACTACCGGTAGTGTGCAAAAGTGTTAGGACAGGGGTAATTTTAAACTTTATTTTGATGCCTCATAAAAGATAAAATAGTTTTTGTCCTAATACTTTTGCACAGTTATATATATATATATATATATATATATATATATATAAATAAATCCAGATGAAGATAACTTTTTAAAAAGAAGCAAATGCCGGTGAATTCTGGATTCTAAACCTGTTGGTTCTATTCATCTGGATGAATACCTCCAGATGAAGAGAACTTTTTAAAAAAACGAAATGCCGGAGAATTCTGTATACTAGAGAAGAAAACTTTAAAAACAGTTTCCACTTCTGTGATGTGTGCGTGACTCTTCAGAAATGAATTGAGTTCTTTCGGTGACTGGCGTGTATATACACTGCTTATATATAAGACGTTAAAATTTTCCCTTCTCTGATTCCATGCGCCTAAGGCTTAGGGGGTAGCGACTCCGACTGACACCAAATCGGTCGAGTTTCGATTCCGGCCAGAAGCAAGTAGATATGTCTAGTCACACTGATGATCTGTGATACAGCAAAACAGGCTTGTATGTAGATGACTAATATATATATATATATATATATATATATATTACTATACGTACCAACAATATCGTAGAACTAATAAAGACCAAAGTCAGAAAATACTAGCGCTAACAAATTATTATTAGATTTAGTTTATTGTATGTATATATATATATATATATATATATATATATATATATATATATATAAAACATGTTTACAATTTTAACCGTTTGAAGCATATAACATTTCTCAAACCCTTATCCAGACACATAGTTCAAAATGATCTGCTTGGGAAATAATTACCTACTTCCTTATAATGAAAATATACCATGAAATGATGCGATATATTATTCAGATTTTAATTTGACTCCTTATTTATATTTTAACACCTGTGCTTGGGGCGATGTTATATAATGGGTGGAGATGTAGAAAAAGAAAAAAAATCTTATGAAGAAAGAATCAGAAAAGACTTCCTTATTTAATTACAGAAGACAGGTAAATAAAACCCAGAAAAGCCTGCAAGTTCTTATTCTTCTTTTCTTTTTTTACATGTTATTGATGCAACATTATGATTTTGGTGATCAAATATCAATCTCATACAAAATTGTACACACTAACATGATATATTTACATAAAAGCAGGAAGAAATAGATGTATACGCACACTTATTCTTTTCTGATATCATTCTCGCCTCAAGACTCAACAAATGTGGGTGGCCTACAAGATCATTAAAGCCCACACACAATTACATTTTATATACTAATAAGAAATCCACGTGCACGCTTATAAACTTATCTCCACATATACTCCCAGAATAAATATATCTACGCATAAAACTTGTCTCCGCATATAGCCACTGAATAGACTAGTCTCCGCATATAGCCACTGAATAGACTAGTCTCCGCATATAGCCACTGAATAGACTAGTCTCCGCATATAGCCACTGAATAGACTAGTCTCCGCATATAGCCACTGAATAGACTAGTCTCCGCATATAGCCACTGAATAGACTAGTCTCCGCATATAGCCACTGAATAGACTAGTCTCCGCATATAGCCACTGAATAGACTAGTCTCCGCATATAGCCACTGAATAGACTAGTCTCCGCATATACACCCAGAAGAGACTTGTCTCCGCATATACATCCAAAATAGACTTGTCTTCGCATATACCCTCACAATGAACTTATCTTCGCATACACCACCAAAATAGACTTATCTCTGCATATTCTTCCAGAATGAACTTGTCTTTGCATATACTCCCAGAATAAAGTCATATCCGCATATACCCCCAGAAAAAACTCATCTCCCAGCATGCATATACTCCCCAGAATAAACTCATCTCCGCATATACCCCCAGAATAAACTCATCTCCGCATATACCCCCAGAATAAACTCATCTCCGCATATACCCCCAGAATAAACTCATCTCCGCATATACCCCCAGAATAAACTCATCTCCGCATATACCCCCAGAATAAACTCATCTCCGCATATACCCCCAGAATAAACTCATCTCCGCATATACCCCCAGAATAAACTCATCTCCGCATATACCCCCAGAATAAACTCATCTCCGCATATACCCCCAAAATAAACTCATCTCCGCATATACCCCCAGAATAAACTCATCTCCGCATATACCCCCAGAATAAACTCATCTCCGCATATACCCCCAGAATAAACTCATCTCCGCATATGCCTCCAGAATAAACTCATCTCCGCATATACCCCCAGAATAAACTTAACTCCGCATATGCCTCCAGAATAAACTTATCTCCTGATTATAGAACTGACGATGAAAATGCTTCTTATGCAAATCCAGTTTTGCTGTTATATATTTCCTCAGCAATTGCTGATGAAGGCAAAACTCTTCGTTCTTTGCTTAGTCAGAATAACATTAAAAATAAAAACTGTCTTCATTACATTTGCAACGACACATTTAGTGTAAAAAATGAAATGAGGCTTTGCTTCATGAGTGTGTAAAATAAAATTATAATTACTTTAAAGAAGGACCCCCAAGGCAGTTTAGACCATCCAGTGGTAAATAAATATGTGGGGTCAAAAGGGGGTTGATGAATGACAGGGTGACTGAATAAACATTTTTGACCCAAAAAATGGCATTTATATAAGTTAAGAAATAAAAATACATTAAATAATCCAATAAAATACAGATTGGTAATACTCATTTCTGATTTATAAAGAGCGTGGCAGAAATATCTTCCACATAATGGTAAGACAAAGACACCATTGCCAATTATATCTTACCATTATGTGGATGTAATCTGTAGGAAGCAATTATTTGACATACTCTGTATACAACTAATTTAGTCAAAAGTTAAAAAGAAAAAACATCAATATTCATTGGAGTAAACACTACGGCTAAATCTAAACTTATTTATAAATTGAACTTTGTCTGTGTGTGTGTATCCGTTACCTATAGACTCCGAAACAGCTGAACTGATTTTCTTGAAAATTTACACAGTTGTACTCTAAGCATCTTCGAGTGTTCTTAGCTAGATTTTGTGTTGAGGTAACCCCAATAAGTATCGAAAATCGATAATAAAAAAAATCGTGTTATAGAAGGAGTAGTCCGATTTTAATCAAATTTGATACACTCATAGACAAAGATATAAGAAACGATATTCAGAAGTTTCAAGGTTGCAGTTCTTACAATAGTGCAGAAAATCGACAATATATATATATATATAAAAGGCAAGATGTTTGTGTGTGTCTGTTTATCTGCCTGTATGTCTGTATTTTTTTCAGCCCTTTTATTTTAGTTTTTGCTTCTGGTTTGGCTCTAAGTAGGTATAATTGTAGTTCTTAGTCTCAGCCATGATACCATTTACTCAGAGGACTTATTTAGCCTTCAAAATTCAGTTTACGACGAAAAAAACTTATTTGATATCGATATCAGAAAATCAAAATTTGACTTACATCCATTCATTTTTTTTTACATCCATTCATTTTTACTTACACTCTCAAACTTGAACATGGCTGAAGCTGACCTTAGCCATTAAAATGAAATTTTAATTAAGCAAATAAACAGACAGTACCTGGAGCAGTGTTGGTGACTTGTGAATAAAATTCAATAATCTAAAATCAAATATAATTTTCAATTTTTTAAATATTTCATTCTATTTTCTACTTGGCATTCACCATCCACTAATGGGGAGAGAGATGACCTCTCCCAAAAGAGAGTGTTTCTCTTTTTAGACATGTGGCGTTGAAGCCCGGACTAAGTAAGAAGTAGGGTTTGAACGGACAATGCGAAGCAAAATATTCAACTCACAACTCTTCGGGTTAAGCCACTGGAACCAACCAACATCTATTTCTACTGGGCGATGTTTCCTTGAGAATTTGTTAGTTCAATACCTGAAAACAGCAGTGGTGAAAAATAACTTAGAGATTTAAAGGGAGAGAACTACATGGCACCCGGAAGTGGCATGGCACATGGAATGAGAATTATTTACCTCGGTAATCGAAATAAAGGAGTGGGTTCAAATTTTCTAGCACCTGAGGAAGGCAGGTGCGTACAACGGCCGAAACATGGCAATAAAGATGGGGACAACAGTCCGAAAAGTGTAAATCATGTAAATACTCCCTTATCTCAGAAGTATCCTTCTGTAACAGGACATTTCTGCTACTTCAAGTCTGTCCTTCATCCTTGATGAGATCGTTCAGCATTCACTTCCATAGAGAAGGACATATATCACATAGCAATCAAGCATTCTTTTCTTTGTTTCTAATGAGATTTTCTTGTTTTTCAAATTTTCGAGCTTCTGAAATGCGTCTCTGGCCATGCCAATGCGTCTTTGGATCTCCATGTCGCACTTTTCATCCTCTGTCAAAATACTTCCCATGTATTTGAAGTGTTTTACTTGTTTTATTTTAGTTTCTCCAACTTGTAATTGGCATTTTAGGATCATCTTTTTGCTGATGACCATACATTCAGTTTTTTTTTAGTTTATGCTCAGTTCTTTCTTCTCACTTTCTTTCCTATCTTCTGTAGAAGGTCATGCATTTTCCTTTCCGTGTCTGCTATCAGCACTGTGTCATCGGCGTATCTGATATTCTTGAGATTATAGTCGCCAATAATGAATCCTGGCAAGGTATTTATTTCTCTCATAATTGCTTCGCTGTACAGAATGAAAAGTTCCGGTAAAAAACAAAACAAAACAAAACAAAAAAAAAACAACACATTTTTGTCTTACGCCCCTTTGTATTTTTGCATACCTCCTGAAGTCACTTCCTATCCGTACACAAGCAGTTTGCTGCCAATATAGATTCTTGATTATCCTAACGTCTTTTCCGAAAATATCGGGATTGTCGAGCATCTCTATCAAGTCCTTGTGTCGTACTTTGTCGAACACCTTTGCGTAGTATATAAAGCACAGATGAAGGTCCTTCTGCATTTGTATTGCTCCTTCAGATAGCATTCTGAGCATGAATATCGCATTCCTCATTCCGGTATCTTTAACGAGCCCACATTGTTCTTGTCTTTACTCTGGGCCAATTTTGCTGTGCACTCTGTTTATCAGAATCCGGATGATGAATTTTGTTATGTGGCTCATTAAACTGATTGTCCGATGGGGTTCACATTCCTTTGCACCTAGCTTCTTAGGTAGTGTTATGAACATTGATCTGCTTATGTCCCCCGGTATATTGCTGCTGTTGTAGATTTCGTTTATTATTTTTGTTAGTCTGTCGACACCAAAGCCTTCTAGAGACATCAACATCTCTATTACAATCCCGTCTGGTTCCGCTGCTTTATTTCACTTCAATTTGGCCATGACCAATTCCACTTTGGTTTCTAATACAAATAATAAAAACAAATACTAATTATAGATTTATAAAGTCTAGTTTTAATTACAAGTTTCTACCTATAACCTATTAAAATTCATCAAACTAAAAGCGGGACAGTGGGCATTAATGTGTTAAACTATAGTTGACTAATTTAGTTATGTACCTACACCGCGTTTTTAAATCACTCGAAGGTGAATTCCTTACATTGGCCGATAAGGCTAACAAACTTCTTCACACACTACACGTCTCCCTAATTCACACAAACTAAAGTGAAGCAGTGATATGAATATTCAATTTGACTTTTGGTCTTCACCTTGTAAAGACGTTTACTAAAAGCTAATAAAGAGGATAACACTTTCTTGCTCATCTCTCTGCCCAGTAACAACATATACCGATCTACATATTTTATGAAGTAAAGACAACTCAATGTAGGTCAGTGGAGGTGACCAAGAGAACATCCATCCTTCCATAACAGTCATTTATACTTTCAATAGATTTAAGACAGCATTTTCACACACAGTATTGATTGGCAAATGTAATTCCCAGACTTACATTCATAAGCAAACTGACACATGCCCTCACATGGACATTACAAATATCTTCTACTGCTGATTAAGTAACATTAACCCTATCAGAAATCACTCAACCTTTCCAAAGAGACATAACTAGCATATTAAATTTCTAAAACAACTAATACAATCTTATTTTATAAGCCGTGTCCCTTCAGGACGTAGACGATTATTGTCCTCCACATCTTCCTGTTCCTTATAGCACTCAATAATTGGTATTTCTCCCAAAACCTGCTCTGCCATCCATTTGCTTAAACCCATCAAGTATGTCACACGCCGTTTTTCCCTGTCTCTCTTTCCCTCTATCCACCCTGTGAGTATCATATTCTCCAAGCCTTCTTTCTTCGTTATATGTTCCAGAAACTTCAGTTCATCACCTTAGAGCAGCATTTTCAAAACTATTTTTTTATATTCCAACCCACACCAAGAACTACATTTTGCATAGCGACCCATTATACCTACGTTAATAAAGAGAGGGGAAATTGTGTGTGTCTATATACACACACACAATTTCCCCTCCTGGTCGCTATGCAAAATGTAGTTCTTGGTGTGGGTTGTAATATAAAAAAATAGTTTTGAAAATGCTGCTCTAAGGTGATGAACTGAAGTTTCTGGAACATATATATATAAGATCCAAAGGTAACCTAGAATATATATATATATATGTAAAGGATTACTGGAAAACATAATAAATCATTTAACAACAGAAAAAGGTAAACAGCAAGGCCCAATCAACAAATGAAATGTTGTAAGAGCAAACAAAAGAATTAAGAGGCGTATTTTCTAAGAATGATGGAAAGATAATGATTGACCGGAGACTTGAAAAAGTTAAGATTGTAGTGATTGAGGAAGCATCCTATTGGGGTATCTTTTGATACAAAGTTCAGAGGAAGAAGCTGTCTCAGTGAAAGTTCCTCCTTACAAATGGAACATGAATGCAATATTATGACTAAATGTAGGACAGATAACGGTTTACTTTAGGCTAAATACTAAAGCAATGTGGTTGTGGTCCAGTGGATATCGGCTCGAGACGAGGAATCGGGGAGCCGAGTTCGAATTCCAGTTGAATTCGTTGCATTCACTTACGCGCAAATACCCTTAGGAAAGGTATTAATCCGTCTCTTCCCTTCAGTTATGGGTTAAATAACTGGACAGATTGGGTTCTATAGCATTGGCTGGCAACCAGTCTACCGCAGAAAAAGTAATGGCAACCTACAGCGGGATAATCTTCTGCCTAGTCAATCATGTTTCAAAAGAGACATGATCGCCGAAGCGTATATCACGTATGACATTTAACTGACTGATTAAAGCAGAGTTGAGGCTAAATTCTTATTTATTTAGGTAATGATTTACACTTTTTGTCAAACTGAACAGCAAATTGATCTGTTTGATTTAGTAATCAAAATTCCTGTTGCTAAAGAGTACAATGTGAAACATAAAACTTATGAAAATCAATGTAAATATTATAGTGCTATTGGTCTTCAAGAAATATTTGCTAAATTATCTGCTTAAAAATGAAGCTGCAAGTTAGAACTCGCTATTGTTCATACATTACAAGGCTTAAGTGCCACTCAAGGCAAGTGAAGACTGTATAGGGATGTAAGACAAAAATGGAGGGGGAGGAAAATGTGCTAATTATGAGAATATGTAGAATATATAACGGTTGACCCCACTCCAACTTGAAATGTTTAAGATTATTGTAGTCGGGAAAGCATCTTCTCGGGAGTCTGTCCTACAAAGTAACTATTCTGGAGAAGGCAGTGTCAGAGAAACATTCTCCTTAGCAATGGGATATAAAGAGAATGAGGATGAGTTGAGTGTGTATGTGACATGGCAGGTCATAGATGTGAAGGTTTGAACTGGTGGAACTAAGGAATATATCTGATATGATGTCCATTTCTATGCTAGAACTACTATCTGCTGAATAATAAACAAAGAACAAAATTGGAAAATTAGCCAATCAAAAATAATCAGTGTATATACTAACATCTAATACCCCCCAATCAGAGGTCAAACACAGAAATCCGTGAGTTAGAAAATGCAAAATAATCATACACTCTAATTTAGCAGAAGAGGCAAACAAGCTACTTCACAATGACAAAATATTTTTGTTATTCTATGTCTCTGCATGGCGTGAACAGTCATGGCTCTCCACATCTTTCCATCCTTTGTAACTCTTAGTAAATTCTATATTTTTGCTATCTTTCTGGATCACTGTTCTGCTAACAATTTATACAGGCTCATTAGATAGATTATGCACTGCTTTCCTCTGTTCCTCTTGCCTTCAGTATTTCTTAAGAGTATCAAATTTTCCAAGCCCTCCCTTCTCATTAAATGTCCAAGAATTTTCAATTGTCTTTTTCTCATTTTAAGTATAAATATCCTTTTTATTTCTATTGTCATTGCTCACATGTTCAGTTCATGGTATTCTTAACATTCTTTAGTTAAAAAAAAAATTCCCTGAAGAAACTTTGGGATATATAAGGGCCATGAAAATGAGAACATCTAAGTAAATCATTGTACAATAACAAAGTAAATAAAGTGTTGATTTTACTTTCTTTCTGAAAAGCATTTACATGGCATTGTGGGCAATGAATTATTTTCTGACCTGTTACCCATAGACGTGCATTGTGGTGCAGTGGATATCAACTCGGAACAACAAATCGGGAGTCAAGCCAGTTGAATTCTTTGCAGTCACTTACACGCAAACACCTTTGGGAAAGGTATTAATCCATCTCTTCCCCTCCAGTTATTGGTTAAATAAAGACGAATTGGGTTCTATAGCCTTGGTTGGCGACCAGTCTACCACAGAAAGTAATGGCAATCTACTGCGGAATAATCTTCTGCCCAGTCAGTCATGGTTCTTTTGAGACATGATCACCCAAGTATGTATCATGTATGGCACTTAACTGACTGACTGAACCCACATCCCACTGATTAAATGTTGCTAGCTTCTTGCTACTCTATCAGTATTTCTTTGGTAAATATTCAGACAAGATATATTCCTTAGTTCCACCAGTTCAAACCTTCACATCTATGACCTGCCATGTCACATACACACTCAACTCATCCTCATTCTCTTTATATCCCATTGCTAAGGAGAATGTTTCTCTGACAATGCCTTCTCCAGAATAGTTACTTTGTAGGACAGACTCCCGAGAAGATGCTTTCCCGACTACAATAATCTTAAACATTTCAAGTTGGAGTGGGGTCAACCGTTATATATTCTACATATTCTCATAATTAGCACATTTTCCTCCCCCTCCATTTTTGTCTTACATCCCTATACAGTCTTCACTTGCCTTGAGTGGCACTTAAGCCTTGTAATGTACGAACAATAGCGAGTTCTAACTTGCAGCTTCATTTTTAAGCAGATAATTTAGCAAATATTTCTTGAAGACCAATAGCACTATAATATTTACATTGATTTTCATAAGTTTTATGTTTCACATTGTACTCTTTAGCAACAGGAATTTTGATTACTAAATCAAACAGATCAATTTGCTGTTCAGTTTGACAAAAAGTGTAAATCATTACCTAAATAAATAAGAATTTAGCCTCAACTCTGCTTTAATCAGTCAGTTAAATGTCATACGTGATATACGCTTCGGCGATCATGTCTCAAAAGAGACATGACTGACTAGGCAGAAGATTATCCCGCTGTAGGTTGCCATTACTTTTTCTGCGGTAGACTGGTTGCCAGCCAATGCTATAGAACCCAATCTGTCCAGTTATTTAACCCATAACTGAAGGGAAGAGACGGATTAATACCTTTCCTAAGGGTATTTGCGCGTAAGTGAATGCAACGAATTCAACTGGAATTCGAACTCGGCTCCCCCGATTCCTCGTCTCGAGCCGATATCCACTGGACCACAACCACATTGCTTTAGTATTTAGCCTAAAGTAAACCGTTATCTGTCCTACATTTAGTCATAATATTGCATTCATGTTCCATTTGTAAGGAGGAACTTTCACTGAGACAGCTTCTTCCTCTGAACTTTGTATCAAAAGATACCCCAATAGGATGCTTCCTCAATCACTACAATCTTAACTTTTTCAAGTCTCCAGTCAATCATTATCTTTCCATCATTCTTAGAAAATACGCCTCTTAATTCTTTTGTTTGCTCTTACAATATTTCATTTGTTGATTGGGCCTTGCTGTTTACCTTTTTCTGTTGTTAAATGATTTATTATGTTTTCCAGTAATCCTTTACATATATATATATATTCTAGGTTACCTTTGGATCTTATATATATATATATATATATATATATATATATATATGTTCCAGAAACTTCAGTTCATCACCTTAGAGCAGCATTTTCAAAACTATTTTTTTATATTCCAACACACCAAGAACTACATTTTGCATAGCGACCCATTATACCTACGTTAATAAAGAGAGGGGAAATTGTGTGTGTCTATATACACACACACAATTTCCCCTCCTGGTCGCTATGCAAAATGTAGTTCTTGGTGTGGGTTGTAATATAAAAAAATAGTTTTGAAAATGCTGCTCTAAGGTGATGAACTGAAGTTTCTGGAACATATATATATAAGATCCAAAGGTAACCTAGAATATATATATATATGTAAAGGATTACTGGAAAACATAATAAATCATTTAACAACAGAAAAAGGTAAACAGCAAGGCCCAATCAACAAATGAAATGTTGTAAGAGCAAACAAAAGAATTAAGAGGCGTATTTTCTAAGAATGATGGAAAGATAATGATTGACCGGAGACTTGAAAAAGTTAAGATTGTAGTGATTGAGGAAGCATCCTATTGGGGTATCTTTTGATACAAAGTTCAGAGGAAGAAGCTGTCTCAGTGAAAGTTCCTCCTTACAAATGGAACATGAATGCAATATTATGACTAAATGTAGGACAGATAACGGTTTACTTTAGGCTAAATACTAAAGCAATGTGGTTGTGGTCCAGTGGATATCGGCTCGAGACGAGGAATCGGGGGAGCCGAGTTCGAATTCCAGTTGAATTCGTTGCATTCACTTACGCGCAAATACCCTTAGGAAAGGTATTAATCCGTCTCTTCCCTTCAGTTATGGGTTAAATAACTGGACAGATTGGGTTCTATAGCATTGGCTGGCAACCAGTCTACCGCAGAAAAAGTAATGGCAACCTACAGCGGGATAATCTTCTGCCTAGTCAATCATGTCTCTTTTGAGACATGATCGCCGAAGCGTATATCACGTATGACATTTAACTGACTGATTAAAGCAGAGTTGAGGCTAAATTCTTATTTATTTAGGTAATGATTTACACTTTTTGTCAAACTGAACAGCAAATTGATCTGTTTGATTTAGTAATCAAAATTCCTGTTGCTAAAGAGTACAATGTGAAACATAAAACTTATGAAAATCAATGTAAATATTATAGTGCTATTGGTCTTCAAGAAATATTTGCTAAATTATCTGCTTAAAAATGAAGCTGCAAGTTAGAACTCGCTATTGTTCATACATTACAAGGCTTAAGTGCCACTCAAGGCAAGTGAAGACTGTATAGGGATGTAAGACAAAAATGGAGGGGGAGGAAAATGTGCTAATTATGAGAATATGTAGAATATATAACGGTTGACCCCACTCCAACTTGAAATGTTTAAGATTATTGTAGTCGGGAAAGCATCTTCTCGGGAGTCTGTCCTACAAAGTAACTATTCTGGAGAAGGCATTGTCAGAGAAACATTCTCCTTAGCAATGGGATATAAAGAGAATGAGGATGAGTTGAGTGTGTATGTGACATGGCAGGTCATAGATGTGAAGGTTTGAACTGGTGGAACTAAGGAATATATCTTGTCTGAATATTTACCAAAGAAATACTGATAGAGTAGCAAGAAGCTAGCAACATTTAATCAGTGGGATGTGGGTTCAGTCAGTCAGTTAAGTGCCATACATGATACATGCTTGGGTGATCATGTCTCAAAAGAACCATGACTGACTGGGCAGAAGATTATTCCGCAGTAGATTGCCATTACTTTCTGTGGTAGACTGGTTGCCAACCAAGGCTATAGAACCCAATCCGTCTTGTTATTTAACCAATAACTGGAGGGGAAGAGATGGATTAATACCTTTCCCAAAGGTGTTTGCGTGTAAGTGACTGCAAAGAATTCAACTGGCTTGACTCCCGATTTGTTGTTCCGAGTTGATATCCACTGCACCACAATGCACGTCTATGGGTAACAGGTCAGAAAATAATTCATTGCCCACAATGCCATGTAAATGCTTTTCAGAAAGAAAGTAAAATCAACACTTTATTTACTTTGTTATTGTACAATGATTTACTTAGTTGTTCTCATTTTCATGGCCCTTATATATCCCAAAGTTTCTTCAGGGAATTTTTTTTTAACTAAAGAATGTTAAGAATACCATGAACTGAACATGTGAGCAATGACAATGGAAATAAAAAGGATATTTATACTTAAAATGAGAAAAAGACAATTGAAAATTCTTGGACATTTAATGAGAAAGGAGGGCTTGGAAAATTTGATACTCTTAAGAAATACTGAAGGCAAGAGGAACAGAGGAAAGCAGTGCATAATCTATCTAATGAGCCTGTATAAATTGTTAGCAGAACAGTGATCCAGAAAGATAGCAAAAATATAGAATTTACTAAGAGTTACAAAGGATGGAAAGATGTGGAGAGCCATGACTGTTCACGCCATGCAGAGACATAGAATAACAAAAATAGTTTGTCATTGTGAAGTAGCTTGTTTGCCTCTTCTGCTGAATTAGAGTGTATGATTATTTTGCATTTTCTAACTCACGGATTTCTGTGTTTGACCTCTGATTGGGGGGTATTAAATGTTAGTATATACACTGATTATTTTTGATTGGCTAATTTTCCAATTTTGTTCTTTGTTTATTATTCAGCAGATAGTAGTTCTAGCATAGAAATGGACATCATATCAGAGCCTTTAATTAAGGTGGAGAGAACTTTAGAATTACAACTAAAAAATTTGAACAACTAATACTATTTTTGTTTTTTTTAATGACATGTTCTTTCAGGATAACTTTCATCATGACTTTTCACAAATTCTCTTTCATTCTTATTATAATGTAAATTACCATGATTTATCGTGAAAGATAGTGAAACAGTTTCTCATTCCCTTCTCTACAGTTTTAAATTCATGGTTGTCTTTCTCCTAGACTGGCTACCACTCAAGATCAATCAGTCCAGTCTACCCTGCTACTTATAGCTATAGAGAGAAAAAATTAATTTATGCTTTTCCCAAGAGCATTGTAAATATAACAGATTAGAGATTAGACAGGAAACTGATCTTACCTCATTAATGATTGGTATGTTACCTCCTTCTTCCTTATGTGCCCTGTCCCTTCAGGACATAGGCTATCATGGTTCTCCACGTCACCCTATCCCTTGTGGTTCTTAGTAAGTTTGTTCCTGTTACACCTCGCAACCCCCGTTCTGTCATCCACCTGATCAGGCCCTGCAAATATGTTATCCGCTGCCTTCCTATCTCTCTTTTTCCTTCTATCTGGCCAGTCAGTATCAGGTTCTCCAAGCTCTCCTTCCTTATTGCATGTCCCAAGAACTTCAGTTGTCTCTTCCTGATGCTCAGTATTAATTTCCTTTTTGTTGCCATTCTTTCCAACACCTCATTGTTGCTTGCATGCTCAGTCTACAATATCTGCAGCATCCTTCTGTAGAACCACATTTCTGCTGCTTCCAGTTTTGTCCTCATTTTCAATATTGTCCAGCATTCACTGCTGTATTGAAGAACTGACATCACATAGCAATCCAGCACTCTTTTCTCTGTTTCTAGTGAAATTTTCCTGTGTGTTAGTACTTTACTCAGCTTCTGGAACGCGTTCTTTGCCATGCCAATTTGCCTTCGGATCTCTGTGTCGCACTTTCCATCTCCTGTTAGAACACTTCCTAGGTATTTAAATCTTTGCCCACACATCCCATTAATCTATGTCAGGAATAAAAAGTCATGTACTCTGACTCATTAAAAGAGGTAGAAAAATCTTCAAATTAGATTTAAGTCTCCATATTGGGACAATGGTCTAGTTAATAGAAGTAATAGTTGCTCATACTTATTTAACTGACTGACTAAAGCAAAGTTGAGGCTAAATGCCTATTTATTTAGGCAATGATTTACACTTTTTGTCAAACTGAACAGCAATTCGATCCGTTTGATTTGTGAAAAGTCATGATGAAATTTATCCTGAAAGAACATGTCATTAAAAAAAACAAAAATAGTATAATTAGTCAAAGATTCAATCTCTGAATCATGCAGTATAAAATGTTATATATTCTGATTCAATGGATGAGATATGTAAACAATATTACTTGGAAATCGTAGCCAATAAAAGACATTCAGATATTTGCTCACATGATCAATGGAATGGGAACGATGAATTTGCTTGATGTGTACAGCGGATATTTGCTCAGAACGAGAAACTGAAGAGCCAAAATTGAGTTTCAATTGAATTTGTTGCATTCACTTATGTCCAAATTCCCTTGCCAAAAGTATTATTCTATTGTTTATCCCTCCAGCTATAGGTTAAAAAACAGGACAGATTGGGTTCTATATTCTTGGTTGGCAACCAATCTACCACAGAAAGTAATGGCAACCTACTGTGGGAAAAATATTTTGCTCAGTCAGTCATGTCTCTTTTGAGACATGAACACCCAGGCATGTATCACTTGACTGACTGACTGACTGTATTCTTGCTGATTTAATTTTCTAGAATTTTATCAACAATGCTAAAGACCTGGAGAGCACAAAAGCAAAATAACAACTAAGATAAAGATATTAGTCCAAGTAGATAAGTAGGTAGATAATAATAATAAATCTTCATCTGCAAATCAAGATAATCTAATCTAAACTTATTTATAAATGGAACTTTGTGTGTGTGTGTGTGTCTGTGTATCTGTTACCTATAGACTCTGAAATGGCTGAACCGATTTCCTTGAAAATTTACACAGTTGTACTATAAGCATCTGCGAGTGTTCTTAGCTAGGTTTTGTGTTGAGGTACACTCGATAAATATCAAAAATCGATAATCGAAAAAATCGGGTTATAGAAGGAGTGGTTCTATTTTAATCAAATTTGATACACTCATAGGCAAAGATATAAGAAATGATATTCAAAAGTTTCAAGGTTGCAGTTCTTACAATAGTGCAGAAACTCGATAATATATATATATATATATAAAAGGCAAGATACCGGGTCTGATCGAAATCAGTTTTTCAGCCCTCTTATTTTAGTTTTTGCTTCGGGTTTGGCTCTAAGTAGGTATAATTGTAGTTCTTAGCCTCAACCATGATACCATTTACCCAGAGGACTTATTTAGCCATCAAAATTTAGTTCATGATGAAAAAAACTTATTTGATATCGATACCATGAAAATTTGACTTACATCCATTCATTTGTCTTTCAGTCTACGGTTTCGCTTTAACTGGAAACAACTTTTTAGTCTTTCGTGCCAATGTCCAAAGAATCTGATCTCCAGGACCATGGATTAGTTCTAAAACTTTCATTTCACTCGAGCAAGATCGGGCTAAACTGCTAGTAATAAATAATTTTATACTCAAAAATAAAGTTATGATATAAAAATAAATCATTTTATGTATTTGAACTTAAGATATTATAAAAACTGACTTCACACATATTTGGGTTGCCACATATGAGTAAATTAACAAATTTGTATTAAATTGTCTTCTTTCTTTTATGTGCCATGTCTCTTCAGGATGTAGGTGATCATGACTCTTCACATCTTCTTGTCTCTTGTAGCCCTTAATACATTTTGTCTTGTTATTTTTTCCCAAACCCTGCTCTGGCATCCATTTGGCAGCTCTGATGCAGTCACTTTCTCACTGGCACAATGTGACTTCCCTGTGTCTCTTCTACAAATACTTTTATGGCTTCTGCTTCGATGAACTGGTGCCCTCTATATATGAATTTACTCAAGCGGCAAGATTAGTAACTAGGTCACAATCTCTTACTGTGAAAACAATAAAATGTAAATGCAAATTCTACTCCAGCAGCTTCTTTTCTTGCACTTCCTGCCTGTGAAATTCTTTTCGGTTTATTTGCTTCCTCGACAGCTACAATCTCCAAAAGTTTAAATCATTTCCTATCTCACTAACTTGCATCCTCTTTCTCATGATCCTTTTTCCATCCACCCCACTGTTATCTGTATTGTCATCCTTCTCTTACCCACCTCCTGACCCCCTATAACCTGTCACTCTTTGTCATAACTTTCTTGCTATGTAACCCCCTGTGCACCAATGGCAGTAAACGGCCTTGCTTGAAGCCATATGATTATAAAAATAAAAGAATAAAAAAGTATATCACACACTGTTTTCTCCTATCTCTCTTTCCTTCCATTTGTCCTGTGAGTATCAAATTCTCCAAGCCCTCCTTCCTCATTACATGTCCCAGAAACTTCAACTTTCTCTTCCTGATGTTAAGCATAAGGTTCTTTTCATTTCCATTTTCTCCAAAACCATGTCATTGCTCACATGTAGTAGCCAAACAATTTGCCAACACACAGTTCGCCGACAGACAATTCACTGACCGAACAATTGGTCAATGCTTTAAGTCTTAAGTTCATGCTCTTTCATGTTTCCTTTTTTAGAAAAATTCTTTCTAAGTCCTTCAGTTGTCATCATGGAATTTGTCAAAACTGAACAAAAGGCAGACATTTTTTATTTGAGGGACATGCTAACAGTGTTGACAAAACTAGAGAATCTAAATGTTACTGGTGGTGCAAACAATGAAAGCTGTTCAACACAAAACTAACAACAATTGATGATGTAATTAACGAAACATCTTTGAAACAATCATGTCCACCAACATGTGGACAATTTGTCAGCAGTTTATAAACAGTTTCAGTCCATGGTATCCCCTGTATCAAAGATAAAAGCTCATTATACAGATTTAGGACCTTCTCATTTTTGGGCGGAACTCCTGCCCAATTGACCATGTCATCAGGAGTGTAAGCATACTTGCTACACTTGGCTAATTGTGGGTTGGTGAGGCTATTTATCTAGTTGGAAGTTTTGAATTTTTTGTCCTTCTCCTAGACTTGTCGACACCCAAGGCTAGAGAACTCAGTCCTGTCTGTTTTTTATCCATCTAGATAACTTCAAAAGTATTTGCATGTGACTGGAATTCAAACTTAGTTCTTTGTGTCCTCAAGCTGTTGACCATTACTCTACTGTGGACCCATGATGCTGTATTTTGAAGTGTCATTCCATTTTGGAAACAAAAAGAAAATTACCATTTACTGGAAAGAAATGTCTATAAAAATGGTGATTTGTTAATGGATGCCACCATTTTGGTTCCAATTGAAGATTCTGCTCTATGCGCTAAGCTTCATGGCACCCCTCCAAGCCAGCTATTTTATAACACAATCATTTACTGGTCTGTTTCTTTCTTTCTCTCTCTCTATATATATATATATGTGTGTGTGTGTATCAACAGCAGAAATGCCAGTTTCCTAAGGATGTATAAGACCATCCATAGCAGCAGAATTGTTAATGTTTCATGCAGCTTTAAAAAAAATGAACTCTGGCTCTCTTGAGAATTGTGCTTGTTCAGATTTTGAGGATTTTAATGTTCACTTATAAAATAACTTTGATATTTGAAATTTTAATTCTGATTAAGTATAAACATAAGTAAAACAAGATTAAAATGATTGCATTTTAGAAGTCTATATAAAAACAGACAAGTTGGGTTTGTTTATCAGACTTTTAAAGTCTGGTACCTTTCTCTAATTATCATTTGATACATGCTAAAGCTGTGTATTAAGTTACAAAATATATCAATATTTAATTGCATAAAAATGTTTTGCATTCGCAAATATACTCAACATTTTTTTTTATATTTGTTTGTATCTACCATTTTTATTTTGACTTGTGCAATATTTCTATATTTATTTTCATTTTGGAAAATTAGCCTCATTTTAAAAACTTAATAATTTTAACTGAGTTAGTCAAATGATTAAATTCACATGTTGATTTTATATAAACAGTTTCTGGTTTCCGGGCTTCAATTTTTCCTAATGTAGTTTCTCTGTGCCTTTTTTGTAAATACTTTAATGATAATTGTTTTGATGAAATTTGCTCTATGAGACCTAGACTTTAGGAATTTAAGTGCAGTACTAGGTTGGCAACAGTCTCTCATCATTTTACAGCTAAAATAACTGCAAATTCTTTGCTAACAGTTTCTTTTCTCACACTACTTGCTTATGGAACTTTTTTTGGCCTCTTTCCTGACAGCCAACATTGATCTTCAAAAATTTAAATGCAATGTCAATTTTTATCTATCATCGACTTGATTTATCTTTTACTAGCAATATAGCTTGGTGTTGCTCAGGTGTAATGAAAGCTTTAAAACTAATTCATGGTCCTGGAGCTCAGACTCTTTGGACGTTGGCACGAAAGACTAAAAAGCAATAGTTGTTTCCAGTTAAAGCAAAACTGTAGACTGAAAGAAAAATGAATGGTAAGTCAAATTTCATTTTCTGTTATCGATATCAAATTTTCTGCAGTATTGTAAGAACTGCAACCCTGAAACTTCTGAATATCGTTTCTTATGTCTTTGTCTATGAGTGTATCAAATTTGATTAAAATTGGACCACACATTCTATAACCCAATTTTTTTGATTATCGATTTTTTATATTTATCGAGGGTACCTCAACACAAAACCAAGTTAAGAACACTCGCAGACGCTTATAGTACAATTGTTTAAATTTTCAAGAAAATCGGTTCAGCCGTTTCGGAGTCTATAGCTGATGAACACACACAGACAAAGTTCAATTTATAAATAAGTTTAGATTGTTATTGTGCCATAATTGTGTTTTTATTTTTCTTATTTTTTCATTCAGTATTTCCCTTGTATCATAGTGGCTTTATTGCCATTCTTGGAGTGAAAGGTATGTTATCTTGTGCAAGTTAGTTGAGTTGTATTTAAGTCTTAAGCTGCTAACTGTTGGGACTCTTTTGTTATGTGTAACAGTGTATCAACAACTGAAAATGCAAGATATACCAGACACAACAAAAGGTTGTTTTTAAAAAGCATCTATTAGCATCTTTAAGGCATCTGCTATTAAAGTCTAAAACAACATTAAAAAAATTATTATCAACACAACATTTTGACCTAATACTCTCTGGCTATCTTATGATGGTCAGTGGGTCAGTCAGTCAGTTAAGTGCCATACGTGATACATGCTTAGGCAATCATGTCTTCAAAGAGACATGACTGACTGGGCAGAAGATTATCCCGCAGTAAGTTGCCATTGCTTTCTGTAGTAGACTGGTTGCTGACCAAGGCTATAGAACCCAGTCTATTCTGTTATTTGACCCATAACTGGAAGGAATAGATGGATTAATACCTTTCCCAAGGGTATTTGTGCGTAAGTGAATGCAATGAATTCAGCTGGAATTTGAACTCGGCTCCCTGATTTCTCATTCCGAGCCAATATCCAATGCACCACAATGCAGTGGGTACTTGGTTGAAATGTTATGCTTTTAATAACTTCTATAACAATCAAAATTAGAAGAATACTTCAAAATAATTATAGTACATTAATGTTAAAAAAGAAAATTACCAATATTTTAATATTGAGAACATCGTAATATATTTATTTATCTGTGTTTAAAAGGTAACTTATTGTTCTTCTGAATATTTGTCTTTAAGGCAATATGTAAAAAGAAATATTAAAACAGTTTGTAAATCTGAATATCGAAATAATCACAAATATGTACTTACTACCTTTTTATGTTATACATGATATTGTAAGTAATATTTATTTATACTCTAAAACTTATCTACAATAATGATTATACTTCTAATGATACAGTAAATTCTTGTGCTTGGGGGAAAATTAAACAGTAATTACTGTTTACATTATTCATATTGAGCCTAATATCCTCATCTTTATTATCATCATCACAATGTTTTAGCATTCTTCATCTCTTGATCTGGTTAACTTACAGAAAATTTCAAAACCATTTATATATTTAATATACAAGAGTAAATTGTTCTTATTCTGCCAGATCTAGGGATATCTTGTCCTGGACATACAAAGTATATTTACTGAAACACCAGCAACAGGATGAACAGGGCAGCCTTCTTAGTAAGAGGTGACAAGGATTATTTTTCTTTGAGGTTATAAAATAAAAAGCCAAAAACATAAACAGGATAAGAAAAAAGTACAGATGTGTAAAATTTTGAAAATTTCTCTCAAGGAGTAGACCTCAGTGGCACAGTCTTCAACAGGGAGACTAAACACTTTGTTCAAAGGAACATCACAAAGGAAATCACAGAATGACTCTCAGTCCACTCATTGATAGCAGTAAGATATTTTGCTGGTAGGATGTTCATGGAGGGAGGGTGAGTGAAAAGAGATATTAGTGGAAACCACAGCATGATCAGAGTTGCCAGGAGAGCAGAGTAAAGCAGAAATTTAGAAGGGAAGCATGTCACTTCAAGGATATTGAAGAACACATGGGGACATCCACCATTTGCATGAGAGACTGAGTGATTGAGAAATTCAGGGCATGGACACCAGCAAGATCAGTTTTTCAGCCATTTGGCATGGTGGGCATTGAAGTCACCAAGCACAAATATATTAGTGAATGAATGCAAGAAAATGACCTTGTCTACATTATCTGACAAAACTGTCTAGCAAGGAACAATCAGGAGAGAAAGGGGAACAGTAGAGAAATAAAAGATAGCTGAGTTTAGTGGAGTGAGACAGAGACACATATAAGAATGATCTGGAGATTCATGAGAGAGATATGTTTGCTGATATAAATATCTGGGCTATGCATGTGAACATTATATTCTTTCCTAAAGTATGTCCTGTGAATATTATATTTTCCAATCCATCCTTCCTCATAATGTAATCTCTGAAGTTTTAACTGCCTCTTTCTGGTTTCAAGCATGAGTGTCTTTTTAGTTCTGATTTAAAAAAAAGATCCTTATTGCTCATGCATTCTGTCCATGGTATTCCTAACATCTGCTGATTCTAGTCTCTTCTTCATTTGTAAGGAAATTGTTCAGCACTTGCTGCCATATAGCAGGAGGGTAGATATGATATAATAATTTGATACATTTTTCTTTGTTTCAAACAAAATTTTCCTCTTAATAGTTTGCTTAGTTTCTGGAAGGTCTTTTTTGATATCCTAACATGCCTTTGGATTTGTGTCATACTTTCTATCGTCTGTTACTACATGACTCAGTCAGTCAGTTAAGTGCCATATAAGTGAACATGTTTCTTTTGATCCATGACTAACTTGCCAGAAGATTTTCCCACAGTAAGTGGCCATTTCTTTCTAGAGCAGACTGGTTTCTGACCATTACTATAGAACCCAATCTGTTTTGCTATTTAGCCCATAGATGGAGGGAGAAGAGATGGATTTATATCTTTCCAAATAGTATTTGCACATAAAGTAAATGCAACAAATTCAACAGGAATTTGAACTCAGCTCTCTGATATCTTATTCCAAGCCAATAACCACTGAACTGAACTGCACATCCACCTGCTTGATTCTGATGATATCAATTCAAAGCTCATATCTTTTACAACTTCTCTTATAGCTTTCTAAAACATCTAGTACTAATTAGAGGTTTCTAAAAAATATTAATTATCTAATCTAAACTTATTTATAAATGAAACTTTGTCTGTGTGTGTCTGTTATCTATAGACTCCGAAACGGCTGAACCAATTTTCTTGAAAAATTTACACAGTTGTACTATAAGCATTTGCAAGTGTTCTTAGTTAGGTTTTGAGTTGAGGTACCCTCGATAAATATCAAAAATCGATAATCAAAAAAATTGGGTGATAGAAGGAGTTGTCCAATTTTAATCAAATTTGATACACTCATAGACAAAAACATAAGAAACGATATTCAGAAGTTTCAAGGTTGCAGTTCTTACAATAGTGCAGAAAATTTGATATTGATAGCAGGAAATCAAAATTTGACTCACATCCATTAATTTTTCTTTCAGTCTATGGTTTTGCTTTAAATGGAAACAACTATTGCTTTTTAGTCTTTGATGCCAATGTCCAAAGAGTGATCTCCAGGATCATGGATTAGTTTTAAAGCTTTCATTACACCCAAGCAATGCCGGGCTATACTGCTAACAGATTTATTAAAAAAACAGTTCTAATTATAGGCTTTTACTTATAGCCTATTAACCTTAAAACACTAACCATGCGTATATAGTACCCAGAGAAAATTTTCCTAGTTTAAATTACAATTTTCAGTACATGATTTTCTTGTTTAAATAATATGTTTTACAGTTTCTATTAATTTTAACTCAAACTGCAAAGTTTGAAGTGCCTGCATGTAAAATATTTCAAATAAAGATTTATATTTAATATATTTTTTTCATATTATTATTGGTTAGTAGTGGTGTAACTTTAATTCATGGTTAATGTTCTAGGGTGAATGCCCACTCTTTTGTTTTTGTGTTAAAGGATTTAATTGATGTACGTATAATAATCTACACTGTGTAAATTCTGTGATTCCAAAGTTTCACAGCTGACATTATTCAAGAGCACAATGACAACTAGTGACAAATATAGCAGTGACATCATTTACAGCCCCTCCATGGCAATCACTTGTTTAAGACAACATCCTTTCTGAGCTCTTAAAAAGAAATAGAAACTCTTAGCAATAGTAAAGTGATTCCAAATTAAATTTTACATGGTTCCACAAATATTCACCATTATGATACAGAATTATGCTGCTTGACAATGAAACACTAGACATCACCTGAGAAGTGTGAGACGAATATAGATATGACTAGCTCAAAAAGTGGACAGATATAAAAATAGAAGGGTAGAGTTTTTTTACATGAGATATAATATTAATAATCTAAACTTATTTAGAAATGGAACTCTGTGTGTGTGTGTGTGTGTGTGTGTGTGTGTGTGTGTGTGTATATGTGTCCATTACATATAAACTCCGAAACGGCTGAACAGATTTCTTTGAAAATTTACACATTTGTACTATAAGCATCTGCGAGTGTTCTTAGCTAGGTTTTGTGTCAAGGTACCCCCAATAAATATCAAAAATCGATAAGAAAAAAAATCGGGTTATAGAAGGAGTGGTCCAATTTTAATCAAATTTGATAGATACACTCATAGGCAAAGACATAAGAAATGATATTCAGAAATTTCAAGGTTGCAGTTCTTACAATAGTGCAGAAAATTAATAATATATATATATATATATATATATATATATATATAAATAAAAGGCAAGATGTTTGTGTGTGTGCCTGTTTGTCTGTATGTCCTTTATACAAATCCACAATTTTTATCTGATTCTCACCAAACTTCACACAAATATTCTTTAGGCTGAGTGTGAGCTCCAGGACCATGGATTAGTTTTAAAGCTTTCATTACACCCAAGCAACGCAAGGCTATACTGCTAGTTAAAAAATAGAAATGAATGGGTGGCATTCACAGTAAGAATAAATATAAAAGTAAGTAGTAATAACATAAGAAACAAACATCAGTCTCATTTAATATATATATATATATATATATATATATATATACATGAGAGAGATTGTGGTTATTGAAATCAATACTGAATAGTAACTGTCAGTTTCACAGCTCAATTCAATCTTCAGACAAAACATAATTGCAGCATAAACCACAAACTACATTAGGACTTTGTTTAAAATTAACATCAGACATGAATCTGACAGTCACCATACAGTGTCGATTTCTCTGTCTACACCTATATTTATAAATGCTATATCTCTAATAATGAGCATTCTTACCTTATATATATATATATATATATATATATACACACACAGTACTGTGCGAAAGTATTAGGACAAGAACTATTTTATCTTTTATGACGCATCAAAATAAAGTTTAAAATCACCCCTGTCCAAACACTTTTGCACACTACCGGTAGTGTGCAAAAATATTAAGACAGAGGTGATTTTCCTAAAAATCTCACTGAAAATCCAATACAGGGTAAAAAGCCAAACCTTTGTAAGAATTATTTAACTAAAGCGGAAGGAAGGCTTTGGAATTAGAATTGGCCCCACAAAGCCCTGATCTCAATCCTATTGAACATCTTTGGGATATTTTGGATAAAAAAAATTGATAAATCTAATGTTACTTTGTAAGACACACTTAGGGAACAAATACAAGCTGCTTGGTAGGAGATACCATTAGATACACTAAAGAAGCTGGTGATGTCAATGCCTGACAGAATGACGGCTGTGATCAAAGCAAAAAGCTATTATATTAAATATTAAATTTATTTTGTAACAAGTATTTTTTTTTAGTTAAAGCATTTGTTGAGTAAATCAAATAAAATTACTTTGATTAAATTGTTTATTTTCTGCCAATATGCCTCATAAAAGATAAAATAGTTCTTGTCCTAATACTTTTGCACAGTACTATATATGTATATATGTATGTGTGTATGTTTTATTGAATATGACAGACAAGAGAAACTTAAAGAATTAAAAAAAAATTATTCAGCATTTTTCCATTTTTCCATGAAAAGAAATTCAAAACACCTAAAACAAAAGACCCTTGAAAATGGATGAAGAATTAGCTAAAAGCACTGAGTACAATGGACAACGGACAATTTTTGGATTCCCTTATTCTCACAAAATAGAAAAATTGTAAAATGCTGGAACAAATAAATAATAAATTAAATTTTCTTTGTCATATTTGAGAAAATATGTTTAAAAAAGTTTGCCACCCAATTATTGTTATATCGTGAGTAAGAATAAATAACTCAACAACAGGAATAGGTTAATTGTTGTATTCCGTGAAAATAGTATTTACAAAGGTTATTAGTATCCAATACAAGAATAAAGGTTAATCGTCTCAACCGTCGTAAGACATAGTATGAGTAATGGTTACTTCCGGGTCATCACCGGAAGTCTACGACTGACTTGTCGATTGGCTGCTCGGCACACTCCCCTACGTAGATACCACCATTACTTTACATAGTAATGGAATAGTCCATTATAGCTGAATAGGCGCAGGCATCCCAACAATTATCTATCTATCTATATATTGTACTAGTTGTTACAATGGTTTATAAATTCATAGTATTGCTACAGAAAAAACTTTCGCGTTTTGAAGCTGCTATGCATGTTTCTCATCGGGTGAAAAGTTGAAATCAATGATGAGAAGCGTGCATAGCAGCTTTGAAACGCAAAAATTTTTGTGTAGTGATACTATGAATTTATAAACTATTGTAACAACTAGTACAATATAATGCTCTACGTTGCATTGAGCACTCTTTATAAAAGTAAATGCATGAACAGCAGGTAAAAAAACCTATCAGTTCCACAACTTTGTTACAATATATATATATATATATATATATATATATATGTTATGGAAATTAACGAAGATTAATGAAACTTTGTTATAAACAACCTACAATTTGACATGAGTTGTTTGAACATTATTGTTTATCAATACTCATATTGATGTAGATATTCTGTTTATAATCAAAGAGTATTATATATTTATTTCTACTGGCCTGATTATTTATGATAAATAACAAAAATTTATCATAAATAATCAGGTCGATAGAGATAAATATATAATACTGTTTGATTATAAACAGAATATCTACTTAAATATGAGGATCGATCAAAAATAATGTTCAAACTAAACATTATATATAATGTTTAGTTTGAACACATAACGATGAAGGAGTACTTGGAGAATATGATGCACATATTCCAAACAAAGGGTGCAGAAGAGCATGGATAAGGAGAAAAAATATTGCTCACTGGAAAGTGGTAAATGAATAACGCATAAGAAAAAATGTAAAAATGTTTCAACTGGTTATTGCTCCTCCTTTTTCAGAGTCAATAAAGAACCAAGCATAAATACGTGTACAAGTGAAAAAGAATAGAAAATACTACCAGAGAATTGGAAGTATAAATCACAGATAGATTACATTTAAACCCAGCAATCATTCTTTTTGCTTAAAGAGGAAAGGCTGCTTAGACTTAACATAAATAGTTTCAATCACTCTCAGATAGCAATCTGAATGTATTCTGCTGATTACTTTAAAAAATTATATTATTACTCTTCTTTTTTATGTGCTGTGTCCTTTCAGGATGTAGGTGATCATGGACTTCCACTCATCCCTTTATTGCTCTTAATCCTTTTCCTCTTGGTATCTCACCCAAACCACACTCCACCATCCAGTTACTCAAGCCTATCAAGTATGTTTCATGCTGCTTTCCCCTGTCTCTCTTTTACTTTATCCAGATTATGTGCATCATATTCTCCAAGTTCTCCTTCCTTGTTATGTGTTCTAGAAACCTCAGCTGTCTCTTCCTGATGCTAAATATAAGTTTCCTTTTCTTTGAAATGAGTCCTTGGCCAAACTGATGGAATAGAAGTGGCAGTTACATTTGACTGTTTTGGCTGTAAAAGAGTGGAACCTAGGTGCCAGTCCAGTAGCTCAGGTAAATTCATGCAGAATGAGTATTAGGGAATAAACTCGTTAGAGCAGAAGCCAAGAAAATATTTGTAGTAAAGACAGAGGAAAGATGATAAAGCCACAAAGATGCAAGTTATTAACAAGAGTAAAGGAAAATGAGAAAATTTTACTGATGAGAAAAGAGAATACATGGGCCCAACAATATTTTTCGGACACTTTGAAAAAAGTACTTCAAGGTGGTTACTAGTGCCAAAAACTTTTGAGATTGTAAGTACGTAGTTGAGGAGTGAAAATCCACTACTAGTGTAATCATTTTTTTTAGTTTGGCTTTGATAATTTTAGTTTTTTGTGATTTTTGCGAAAACTTGCGCCACACTATTTTTCAGACATGACAAAAAATCCTATTTTATTAAGAGCTAAGTTCATGTATATGTTGCTGTATGCAAATTTTCTGCTTGTACACTTAGCTGTCATCATTAGAATCAATTATCTGTTCTATTTTACTGGCAAATCAATTAAGTTTAATGAGGTAAAATGCATTCAAAAGAAGTCGTTTGTTTGGCACAGAAGAAGCGGGATGATGGCCACAGCATCAGAAGGATCGCCATGGATTTGAAGCTGTTGAAATCAATGGTCGAATACATGCTGAAGACAAACTCTGAGTGGAAAAAGAAGAGAGGATGGAAAAGATCAATTGGCAAGAGGACTGAAAGGAGAATGGAGGACTGTGACACGGCTTTTGACTTCTGGAGAAAAAGTTACAGCAAGAAAAGCGAAGGAGAAATGTGAATTGGATGTAAATGTCCGAACAGTACAAAGAACGCTGCATAGGATTGGTTTGAAGTATGCAAAGGCTAAGAAAAAAATTACACTAACAAAGAAACACAAAGGAGCAAGAATGGAGTGTGCTAAAAGGTGGTTAACAAAGCATGTTGACTTTAAGAAGGTTATATTTACTGATGAGAAGCTTTTCAAGTTTGATGGGCCCGATGGATGGTGTACTTGGTCGAGAAGGGGTGAGCCTGCTGTACTGAACAAATGACAGATAGGAGGAGGAGGAGGCGTTATGGTTTGGGGCATGATCTTTGCTATGGTTGGAGTGGCTGAAAGGACGACAGAACAGCAAAAGCTACAAACAGTTGCTGGACGAGAAAGCCCTACCAAGGATAAGAAGAGAGATAGGGAATGATTTCGTTCTACAGTAAGACAATTGCAGCATCCATGTGTCAAAACTCATGAAAGGATGGATGGCTAAAGTGAATATGACTACTTTGGAATGGCCTGCAAAAAGCCCAGATCTAAATTTAATAGAAAATGTTTGGGAAATGCTTGCACAACTTGTCTATGATGGACCTGAAATAACGAAAGAAACTCAACTATGGGAACGGATACTAGATACCAAAAAACAACTAATAGAAACACGTAGAGATGTTATTGTGCATATGTTTGATCATTATGAAGAGAGATTGATAAAGGTTATTGAGAAGAAAGGTGATATTACAGACTATTAACAGTTTTTCAAAGATGTCTGAAAAATAATGTCGCGTGTGTTTTGTAAAAAATGATGAAAAATAAATATTTTTCCTTACCTAATCGATTTTCTTCCATTTTTATTACAGGTATTGTCTTTATATGTTTATGCTATTCTATTGAAGGAATTTCGCCACTCTATGGTACTCAGAAAGTCAAATACTAAAGTGTCCGAAAAATATTGTCGGGCCCCTGTAGAAAGAACAGGATTTGAAGAGACACTAGATGACAATTGATATTGCATTTAGATTTTAGAAGACTGTAGTTGACAGGAAAGCAAGAAACTGGAATAGTTTCATTAAAACTGAATGCATGGTTATCAGTAAAAAGAGGTGCCCAAAATACCAACTACAGGCCAGGAAAACTAAAATCAAGCAGGTCTAGAAATTTAAATACCTGGGAAGTGTTCTAACAGAGGACAGTAAGTGCAATACTGAGATCTGAAGGTGTGTTGGCATGGCTAAGGATACATTCCAGAAGCTGAGTATAGAATTAAGAGACAGGAAAATTTCTCTGGAAACAAAGAAGAGAGTATTGGATTGTTATGTGATGTCTGTTTATCAATATAGCAGTGAATGCTAGACAATCTTCTCAAAGATGAAAGAGAAACTTGAAGAAACCAAAATGTGGTTCGACAGAATGATGCTGAGGATACCCTGGATCAAACATGTGAGCAATGACGAGGTTTTGGAGAGGATGGAAATAAAAAGGAAACTAATACTTAACATCAGGAAGAGAGCTGAAGTTCCTGGGGCATGTAATGAGGAAGGAGAGCTTGGGGAATCTGATACTCACAGGTCAGTTAAAAGAAAAGAGAGACAGGGGAAAACAATGCTTAACATAATTGATGGGCTTGAGCAAGTGGATAGCAGAGTGGGGTTTGGAAGAGGGAACAGGAGTAAGCATGTTAAGAGCTACTAGGGATAGGAAGATGTGGAAGGCCATGATTGCCTACATCCTGAAAGAACACCTCACAAAGAAGAAGAAGGGGAGAAATGGAAAAGAAGAAACTTTTAGACATTAAATTTTTCAAATTGGACTTAAATTTTACTTTAAAACTCATTTTTATAAAATCCTGCACTTTTGTCAAAAAACAAAAATTTTATATTTATTTTTTTAAAGTATTTATTTTTACTGAATCAACATTGAATATTTTGCCTGCAGTGCTAATATTTTTGATTGAGTTGTATTTACAGCAGAAAGGGTGAAACCTGTTTTTCCAGAATTTCTTAAGTAGTAATGGGCGGATGATAACACAATAATACTCATCAGGATAGTCTTGTTAGTTATGTCAGTTTGGTATTCATAATGGCATAGTCTGTAAAATAATTCCCTGAACATCAAAACATTTGGCTCCTGGATTATAAGCTTTGAGTTAATGAGATCATGTTTTGGTTTTGAAAGAAAGGCGATATTCATTTTCTGTTGTTGAATATGATTTTTTTCTATGAATAAATACTCTTGACAACCTTTAATTCATTAAGTTAAACTTTTCTTTATATGTTAGCAAAAAGGTTAATCATAGAAATAGCTTCAAAACAGTGAACTCTGTGTGTCTCTTTGTTGCAGCTTGTGCAACATATCTGTGCAATATATTTCTGAGATGAAGTATTTTAATAATTTACATTATTTACATTGTTCAGACTGTTGTCCTCATCTTTATTGCCATATTCACAATGTTGGTTGGATACAGTGACTTGACCCAAAGAATAGTTTAAAAACCAGCAGTGGTGAACAAAAACTGAGAGTTAAATAGAGAAACTAAGACATTTGGAAGTGATATAACTCATGGAATGAGAACACTATACACCAGTGATCAAAATGAAGGGTTCAGTTCAAAATTCCTGTCACCTGAAGAAGGTTAAAGTGTACAACATCATGAATATAGCAATAAAGATTAGGACAACAGTCCAAACAATGTAAATAACTGAGATACTTGATTGGTGGATAAAGATGAAATATTTACTTGAAATACTTTAAACTATTTTAGAGTGAAATCTTTTTTAATCTTTTCTGTTGTCAATTATCTGAAGGTTTGCGATAACAGACATGAAACAAACCTGAAGGAACACTTCATAACTGAGAAGTGGAAGTTGAAACAGTATAGCTAGATCACAAGAGCCAACTACCATTCTACAAGATACCACTTTTGGCAAAAGAAGATGAGAAAGACTGAAGGAAAAAATGTTTCGACACATATTTGTAAATTCTGTGATATCCATGTAGCATATACAAATCAGCATTTTCATTGTAGGAAATTAAATTAACTCATAAATGGAACAGCTGTTTTTGTTATTTGATACAGATTGGAATTTCCAGAATAAGCAGGGAATATGCAAATCCAACTGAAAATCTCAAATAATTTTAGCCTATGTCAGTAATGGCTTGTCATAGAATAATGCACAAAAATAATAAAAATTAATCAAGCCATATTAGGTGCCTGTATAACAAGACAGACATTCTAAAAAGGAAGTATGAATAAAAAATTATCTTTAAAAGTGAAATACACATTTGTGGATGAGTTAAGTAATTCTCTTGAATTGAACTGAACATACATTTTATATTAAGTTTAATAACCAGCTAATAAAATTTAAGGAATAAAAAGCCAACAAAATGATACCAATATTGGCAATAAAATTGATACTTATTATATATTAGCAGTATAGCCTGGCATTGCTCGGTTGTAATGAAAGCTTTAAAACTAATCCATGGTCCTGGAGCTCAGACTCTTTGGACATTGGCACGAAAGACTAAAAAGCAATAGTTGTTTCCAGTTAAAGCGAAACCGTAGACGGAAAGAAAAATGAATGGATGTAAGTCAAATTTTGATTTCCTGGTATCGATATCAAATAGGTTTTTTTCGTCGTAAATTGAATTTTAAAGGCTAAGTAAGTCCTCTGAGTAAATGGTATCATGGCTGAGGCTAAGAACTACAATTATACCTACTTAGAGCCAAACCCGAAGCAAAAACTAAAATAAAAGGGCTGAAAAACTGATTTTGATCAGACCCGGTAAGATATTGGGGCATCAATTTCCAATATCGGAATCAAATAAGTTATCCAAGGATAGAACTGCAACCTTGAAACTTCTGAATATTGTTTCTTATGTCTTTGTCTATGAGTGTATCAAATTTGATTAAAATTGGACCATTCCTTCTATAACCCAATTTTTTCGATTATCAATATTTATCAGGGGTACCTCGACACAAAACCAAGCTAAGAACACTTGCAGATGCTTATAGTAGAACTGTGTAATTTTTCAAGAAAATCGGTTCAGCCGCTTTGGAGTCTATAGATAACAGACACACACAGACACACAAAGTTCCAATTATAAATAAGTTTAGATTAACCTTTTGACTAAATTAAAGTATAAAGAGAATAATAATAAAAAAAATGATTTCATTAACTTCATATAATGATATGCTAATAAAAATGCTCATGTTGAATCTCTCTGAACATAGCTCATTTAAATATACATGGAGAAATACCAAACTCTATCCTCAACATACTTGTTGATAATACAAACATCATAGCATCATCAACATTTAAAAAAAGGTAAAGATAGTGGAAGCATTATTAATAAAAAAGAAAAATTCAACATTAAATAATATCAACCGACCATGTTTGGGAAATAAAATGTTCTTATAACTCTAGATACATAAAAACAATCCATACATTCAGTTAAAAGTAAAAGTAAAGTAATTCTTGATAATGCTAAAGGTAGAGTCGAGAGTGTTTGAACATAGAAAACATTTTGATAATTCCTTCATAATTTACATCCAGAAAAGAAAATTATAAAACAAAAGAAAAATTAAATAAAAAGTTAGCCACAGTAATTTGTCAGTTGTTTTTATTGAAACATATGCATATATTATATAGTCATTGCATGCATATATATATATATATATATATATATATATAATATATATATAGTAATACTGTCATTACAATTCACTTCCTTATGATATATATATATAGTAATACTGTCATTACAATTCACTTCCTTATGATATATATATATATATATAGTAATACTGTCATTACAATTCACTTCCTTATGATATATATATATATATATATATATATATATATATATAGTAATACTGTCATTACAATTCACTTCCTTATGATATATATATATATATATATATATATATAGTAATACTGTCATTACAATTCACTTCCTTATGATATATATATATATATATAGTAATACTGTCATTACAATTCACTTCCTTATGATATATATATATATATATAGTAATACTGTCATTACAATTCACTTCCTTATGATATATATATATATATATATATATAATAATACTGTCATTACAATTCACTTCCTTATGATATATATATATATATATAGTAATACTGTCATTACAATTCACTTCCTTATGATATATATATATATATATATAGTAATACTGTCATTACAATTCACTTCCTTATGATATATATATATATATATATATATATATATATAGTAATACTGTCATTACAATTCACTTCCTTATGATATATATATATATATATATAGTAATACTGTCATTACAATTCACTTCCTTATGATATATATATATATATATATATATATATATATATAGTAATACTGTCATTACAATTCACTTCATTATGATATATATATATATATATATAGTAATACTGTCATTACAATTCACTTCATTATGATATATATATATATATATATATATAGTAATACTGTCATTACAATTCACTTCCTTATGATATATATATATATATATATATATATATAGTAATACTGTCATTACAATTCACTTCCTTATGATATATATATATATATATAGTAATACTGTCATTACAATTCACTTTCTTATGATATATATATATATATATATATATATATATAACGTCTTAGACCTCTCGAACACAAATGACTTCCAGTCTAAACAAGGTTCTAACCAACCCTATATAACACAATTTTCGATTCATCGCATCAATCATATCTGCTCTGAAATGTATCATAATGTCAACGAATATAAACATGTTTACATTTGTTGACATTATGATACATTTTGGAGCAGATATGGTTGTTGCAATGAATTGAAAATTGTTATATAGTTATAAATTGTTATATGTTGGTTGTTTAGATTTGATGTACATGGCCTCCAATATCTGCAGGTTCCTCTTACTGTGTGTATGAGTAAGGATCACCATATTGTTGACCAAAATCTGTCTGATATTACCTACATGTTTATGTTTTTCAGAGAAATGTTGTTTAATAGTACTCTGATCAGAAAGATGACATGTAAGTCTACGGGAGAGCGTGGTTGTAGTAAAACCAATATATGTACTGGGTTTTTTATTAGTATCGGAGATGCAATCTCTGAATGGGCATGTAAATTGGTACTCTACAAAAAACCAATGTCGTGTACCAATTTACATGCCCATTCAGAGATTGCATCTCCGATACTAATAAACAACCAACACTCAATAAAATCACTTTTAAATCCGGACATAACATATTACATTGCATTTGACTACATGGTTTTGTTGTCATTTCATGCTATCACGCGGTGTGACGTCATAAAACTGCATTGCAAATTTGAGAACTGCATTTATTATTTTTGGTAACTATTGCTGTTGCCAAGCAGAGTTTTATGTCAACACAAAATAAAATCGTCGGTGATGGTGGATGTTATTATATTTCAGTCTAAATAACCTCTCTGAAGATGGCTCATGTGAGCCAAAAGCTTAGAAGCAAATCAATAAATGATTATCTAAATGTTGGAGAATTTTTGTCTTTATTTTCAAATGAAATTAAAGCCAAAATATGACATTTAGAATGGCTCATGATTAAACATAATAGACATTCATTGTCACTTATATTTAACAGCATTTGTTTAGAAAATTATTTGCTGCCTCGATACACTATATATATATATATATATATATATATATATATATATATATATAATCACATAATATAATAGTAAGTAGGAAAATAAATTAACAAGTTATTAATAGATTTTTGTATTTCAAGTCAGCCTGAAATTTAAATTTTAATTTGCTCCCAAAGCAAACATGTCTATTTATTAACTCCATGTGCTGACACCGTCATTCGTATACATATCTACTTCTATTTATTGTTGTTTATTGGTTTGTGTTTCATGGCTTGTCAATCTTTTGAAAGTTATTTAAAGCCAGGAAACATTTTTAAATTGTAAAAATTTTCAGGAGATAATGATTTACCAAGAAGTCCTACTAATTAACCCATAACTGGGAGGAGAAGAGATTGACTCACACCTTTCTCAAGAGTATGTAAGAATACAAAAGTTGATTCTCTTCCTTTATTCAAGATAGTCACATGATGGTTGCTTAGTGATGTCACTTCATACTGTGATGAAAGTGGTTATGCAGTAAATTAGTTCATAGTAGCCAAACCAAAGTGGTTGTTTTTTGGGTTAAGACTAAATATGGCTCCCCTATCAGCTTACAAGACCATGGTGTTGTTTCCCCTTTGGGAATATATCTTTCCAAGATAGAGAAAGAAAACTTGGTTTGCAGTCCTCAATTTTGGAAAACCCAAGACTTGCCATTTTCTGTTCATGGGATATGTCCTTGCCTGGGACATTGTAGATGAATCCAGCCTGTTTGAATCTGTAGTCCTAAAAATGGTTTCTCCAGAAACACAGAAGAACCTGAAAATTATATGTAAGACTATCTTTTTGTCTTCCTTTCACTCTGCTTGCTGTGTAGATATGTTATATTTTTCTCTATGTGAAATGCATGTAAATATGTACATGTAGTTTTGTGTATGTCTTAGTGGTATAAAGTCTCTATGAGAACTAAGCATGTTTATCATTTCTTTTCCTTTCAGCTACTTCACTCCATCCGTGATATTCAATGTTATAATATCATGGTTGTAATAATGCCTATAATGGTAGAATAAATCTTTCTTCCAAGCTCTCTTGTTATAAGTATTTGTATGTAAATGAATATAACAAACACAACTGGAATTGAGACTTAACCCTCCAATCTTCAATTCTGAGCCATTATCCGTTACACCACCCACACATTCAAGCTTACAGTACCTGGTATTCCCAAAGGTTCACCCATGTAGTTACTGACCAAGCTTAACATTGCTTAACTTTGGTGATCATACAAGAAAAGGTGTTTCAATGTGATATATCTATAAATTCCACTTTTATTTTAACTGATTCAGCTAAACAGATTTTTATTGCACATTGTTAGTAGTCTAAAACGTTGTTAGAATCACAGTCACTATTCAAACTTGGTAGCTTCCACTGCTGTATAGTGCAAAATACCAACACTTTATTTGATACCAATTAAAAAAGGGTTTCCTTGATTTCAGTCCAGCTCTTTACCTTCTAAATAATTAATTTTACCTTAAAAATGTTACTAAGATGACTTAACTGATAATAATTCCTCAAGTATAAAAAAAATGTAGAAAAAATATTCATTAAAAACAGATATTTCTTGTTTCTTTCAATTTCTATTATAAAAGATTACAATTATTTAATATCAATTTAGCAATTTCTAAATATGGCATTAGAATTAAAACTTGGATCTCTGATTTTCAATTCCAAGCCATCATCCATTGCTCCACCTGCACACAGAAGCATGGTGGAGTAATGGGTAGTGGCTCGAATTGAGTAATAGGAGAGCAGAGTTCAAATTCCAGTCAAATTCGTTTAATTCACTTACATGCTAATACCCTTGGGTAAGGCATGAATCCATCTCTTCTTCCCCCAGCTATGCATAAATACCAGGACAGACTGGGTATTTTTTTCTTTTTTTTAATCATATCACCCCAAGCAAGGCGATAATGCCACTGATGCGCAGAGGGCTACATAAGGATAAAAAGAATGGAAAAGAGAAAGCCGGAAACCACATCCTAAACAGGAAACAAGGGATGAGCCTCTTCACCTGTTCAATAGACGTGGGTGGAGTGTGAACTGGGCGATAGTTTAGTCTATCTACTCCAATAAGTCTATCTACTCCAACCTGTCTACTGTAGTTAGAATTAATAGCCTGTGGAGTCAAAAAGTTTTATGAAACTTCGAGAGAAGAAGCCGGCTCAACCCACCCAGGGTGAATGCATCCACAAGTAAGTAAATGCAACTCCTACAACATCTGATATTCCCATGTGGTCACCCATCTAAGTACTGATCAGGCCCAATGTTGTTAAATTTTGGTGACCATAAAAGAAGTGATGTTTCAGTGCGATTAGCCCAGAAACCTATGTGTAAAAATTGAGATACAAATGAATATCTCTGTAAAGACAATATTAATAACAAAAAAAAAAAAATGAATGAAAAAAGGAAAATTTATTTTTGAAACAGATTTACATTCCTTGAAGAACTTCATCAAAGGTGAATGCAGAAAATTTATTGAGAAATGCTTTTCATGTTTTTTTTTACGTTTTCAACATTTGCCATTGATAAAGTTTATGAAGGAATGAAATGCATTGCAAAAATAGGTTTTTCTCTTGGAATTTATTTTATTAATATTTATTATCTATAAAAGAAGTAATAAATGAAATCTGAATTTTTTTTCTCTGACCAGGCATCTTGGCTTTAGTCACTTTCCCACCATTGTAATGTGGCTTTTCTATAAATATTTTCATGGTAATTCATCTGTTGATATTTCCTCTTTGGTATTTCAACTTTACAAAGTTTAGTGCATTACTTGATTGGCAGCCAAATCTCATAATTGTAGATTTGAATTTGCCAAATATAACTGCAAGTTTTATGCTAACAGTTTCTTCTCTCTCACTTCTTACTTGTGGAATTCTCTTCTGGCGTCTCGCATCTGCCATCTCCTTAATTCCTGTTCTTTTATTTTTTCCTTCTCCTAAATGTTCTTAGTAGTTTTATTGCTTTTGTTGATGCCAATCTTCAGTAGAAATGACTGCAAATCACTTGGCCTTTCCCAGACTTTAACTAAGTTAAAATTTAGCAAGTCACCAGCCTTTTTGTTTTTTTTTTGTTTTTTTTTTCAATTGGAGTAGATAGACTAAACTATCACCCGGTTCATACTCCACCCACGTCTATTGAACAGGTGAAGAGGCTCATCCCTTGTTCCCTGTTTAGGATGTGGTTTCCGGCTTTCTCTTTTTCAATCTTTTTACTCTTACGTAGCCCCCTGTGCATCAGTGGCGTTACTGCCTTGCTTGGGGTGATATGATTAAAAAAAAAAAAAATCAACAGGCAATAACACACAAATGAATGCTAAGATTCTTTACTAGAAAATAAAATATGATGGGTCTTGGTTTCATTTTACTCAGTACCAGTCAGTCTTGTCTTGAACCCAGAATTTTACATTCTTTGTCTGAACTTGCTTTTGTGTGTCAACCCCAATTCTTAGTTTGTTAACTTTTTGCCTTATTACTGTTAATTTGTCTTGCATATATGCTTGATTTATATTATTTTTTGGCCTTTTCTTTATCTTGTTACTGCAAGCTTTGCCAGTTCTGTTTGTTGGACATTATTTTGCATTTAACCATGGCTACTCACAGCTTTTCTTGGAATCAGTCAGTCAGTTAAGTGCCATATGTGATATACGCTTGGGCAGTCATGACCCTTTCAAAACATGATTGACTGGGCAGAAGATTTTCCCACAGTAGGTTACCATTACTTTCAGCGGTAGACTGGTTGCCAGTCAAAGCTACAGAACCGAATCTGTCCTGTTATTTACTCCATAACTGGAGGGAAGAGGTTGATTAATACCTTTCCCAAGAGTATTTGTGCATAAGTAAATGCAATGAATTCAACTGGAATTCAAACTAGGCTTCCAGATTTCTCGATCCAAGCTGATATCCACTGCACTACAACGCACATTCTTGTAATAAAATAATTCAAAATAAATAACAAAAAAGCCTGCTTTCTGTGAATACTAGAATTTTTGAGTGCAGCATACAATATCATTTGTAACTTTCAGGACTCTTTGTTTAAATTTAGTTTTGGAAGTTACTTTTCAAAGTTTCAGTTAAAAATAGGATAATTCTTGTAGCACTACTCATAATGGTTATCAGTACGGAAAGTAGAATTGGTAAGCTTAGTTAAAATTCTAACCTAGTCTATTGTGTTAACTTTTGCACAAATTTCTCTTGAAACAATGTATCCATCTTTTCTCCCTTTCAACTATGGGTTAAATAAAAGGGTAAACTGGGATCTCTAGTCTTGGGTAACAACCTGTCTAGGAGAAAAGAGACCCAGAATTAGAAAGTAGCTTAAGAGAGTGACAAAAAAGGACTACAAATAAACTGCAAAAAAACTGAATGCATGGTTATCAACAAAAAGAACAGCCCGAAATGTCAAATACAGGTGGGGGGATACTAAAATCAAGCTGGTACAAAAATTTAAATACCTGGGAAGTCTTCTAACAGAAGACAAGAAGTGTGACACAGAGATCCAAAGGCCAATTGGCATGGCAAAGGATGTGTTCCAGAAGCTGAGTAAAGTATTAAGAGACAGGAAACTTTCACTAGAAAAGAAGACAAGAGTACTAGATTGCTATGTGATGTCAGTTCTTCAATATGGCAGTGAATGCTGGACAATATCATCAAAGATGAAAGAAAAACTTGAAGCAGCTGAAATGTGGTTCTACAGAAGGATGCTGCGAATATCATGGATTGAGCATGTGAGCAATGATGAGGTTTTGGAAAGGATGGAAACAAACAAAATATTGCGCATCAGGAAGAGACAATTAAAGTTCCTGGAACATACAATGAGGAAGAAGGGCTCGGAGAACCTGATACTAACAAGGTAGATAGAGGGGGAAAAAGAGAGAGAGGAAAGCAATGGATAACATATTTGAAGGGCCTGAGCAGGTGGATGACAGAATGGAGGTTGTGTGTTGTTACAAGAGAAAGTGTGCTAAGAGCCACCAGGGACAGGGAGACGTGGAAGGCCATGATCACCTACGTCCTGAAAGGAAAATGCACATTGAAGAAGAATGGGAAAACCACTTCAGTATCTTTCTCAAGAAGCTATTATAATTCATAAATAATAAAGAAAATCTCCACAAATTCCTTTTCTTCATTATATGTGAATTATAAAAAAATTGAAATCTTTTTTTGGTTGGCTTCAGACCTTTTCTGCATTTCCTCATATTTTTTGAAAAGTAGACAGACTAGATAACATCAGATAGTTTCTTTCTCTTCCTTTTTAGTTATTTTGATAATTTCCAATTGTAATTGAATAACTGTAATTATTGTTTCATGTTTTCAGGTATGTTACTTCAGGATGGAGTTGATTGCAATTCTCCAGAGATACCTTTCTTAGTTATCTGTGAATTGTCACGACTCTTCAAGAAAGATAGTGGAGTAGTTTTTTGTTTCCTTATCCATGGTTTTGAATCCAGAGTTGACCCTCTTTTAGACTGGTTTCCACACAAAGCTGATTTCTTGTCGTGTTTGGTTTCAAAAACTTGAGATTTCTTTGTTGAAGTTTATAATTTTTATAAGATATTCATATTTTTTTTTTGATCATTAATTTCAATAAAATCATTGTGTTTTAATAAAATTCTTTATGGATAACAATTTCAGTATTTTAGATTAGTTAGTTCTGTTCTATAAAGTAGTCAAGGTAATTTAATTTACATGTTTTAGGTTTACATTTATACAAATATCATAGTAAACATGTAAATGATGTATTGCAAATACTTCAAGTGTAATTCAAAATTACTCCTGGGACTCTCTCACTGGCGTGATGTGGCTTCCCTGTGCCTCTTCTACAAGTACTTTCATGGCTTCTGCTCCGATGAGCTTAGATCACTGGTGCCGCCTAAGCACGAATTTACATGAGATACTAGATTAGCAACTAGGTCCCACCCTTTTACAGTTAAACAAATAAGATGTAACCGTAAATTCTACTCCAACAGCTTCTTTTCTCAAGCTTCCTGCCTGTGGAACTCCCTTCCACAAGTCTGCTTTCCCGACAGCTACAATCTCCAGGTGTTTAAATGTAGGGACAATAGACACCTCCTATCACACTAACTCCCAATTATTCTCAGAACACTCTCATCTATCCAACCCTCATTCTCGGTATCCTTATCCCAGACAGGCTGTTCCCTGACAGTCTACACATGTACTGTTCCCAAATTATTACACTCTAATGCAAGGCAGAGGGCTTGAAAGTGACATTTTGATCCCAGACAGGCTGTTCCCTGACAGTCTACACATGTGTTGTTCCCAAATTATTACACTCTAATGCAAGGCAGAGGGCTTGAAAGTGACATTTTGATCCCAGACAGGCTGTTCCCTGACAGTCTACACATGTACTGTTCCCAAATTATTACACTCTAATGCAAGGCAGAGGGCTTGAAAGTGACATTCTGATCCCAGACAGGCTGTTCCCTGACAGTCTACACATGTGTTGTTCCCAAATTATTACACTCTAATGCAAGGCAGAGGGCTTGAAAGTGACATTTTGATCCCAGACAGGCTGTTCCCTGACAGTCTACACATGTACTGTTCCCAAATTATTACACTCTAATGCAAGGCAGAGGGCTTGAAAGTGACATTTTGATCCCAGACAGGCTGTTCCCTGACAGTCTACACATGTGTTGTTCCCAAATTATTACACTCTAATGCAAGGCAGAGGGCTTGAAAGTGACATTTTGATCCCAGACAGGCTGTTCCCTGACAGTCTACACATGTACTGTTCCCAAATTATTACACTCTTATAGGAAACCTCGACATTTTCAGCAAAGATATAAGAATAATCAAGAATCTCTACTGGCAGCAAACGGCCTGCATACGGACAGGTAACGACCTCAGTAGATACACAAAGATAGAAAAAGGCGTAAGACAAGGCTGTGTCTTTTCACCGGATTTGTTCAACCTATACAGCGAGAATATTTTGAGGACCCTAGATGACACACCAGGATTTACTATTGGAGGCCACAACCTGAACAACATAAGATACGCGGACGATGCAGTACTGATTGCGGACACGGAAAGGAAACTGCAAGATCTCATACAGAAAGTAGCAGTGGAGAGTGACAAGATGGGACTACAAATAAACTTTAAGAAAACTGAGTGCATGGTCATCAGCAAAAGATACCACCCAAAATGCCAAATACAGGTGGGGGATAACAGAATCAAACAAGTCCAAGAATTTAAGTACCTAGGAAGTGTTCTAACAGGAGATGGAAAGTGCGACACGGAGATCCGAAGGCGAATTGGCATGGCAAAGGACGCGTTCCAGAAGATGAGCAAAATACTAACACACAGGAAGATCTCAATAGAAACGAAGAAAAGAGTGCTAGACTGCTACGTGATGTCAGTTCTTCAGTACGGCTGTGAATGCTGGACAATATCATCGAAAATGAGGACAAAACTGGAAGCGGCCGAAATGTGGTTCTACAGAAGGATGCTACGGATATTGTGGACTGAGCATACAAGCAACAACGAAGTGTTAGAAAGAATGGCAACAAAAAGGAAATTGATGCTGAGCATCAGGAAGAGACAACTGAAGTTCCTGGGACATGCGATGAGGAAGGAAAGCCTGGAGAACCTGATACTGACTGGTCAGATAGAAGGAAGGAGAGACAGAGGAAGGCAGCGGATAACATATTTGCAGGGCCTGATCAGGTGGATGACGGAACGGGGGTTGCCAGGAGCAACAGGAGCAAACATACTAAGAGCCACAAGGGCTAGGGAGACGTGGAGATCCATGATCGCCTACGTCCTGAAGGGACAGGGCACATAGAAGAAGAATGCAAGGCAGAGGGCTTGAAAGTGACATTTTGATCCCAGACAGGCTGTTCCCTGACAGTCTACACATGTACTGTTCCCAAATTATTACACTCTAATGCAAGGCAGAGGGCTTGAAAGTGACATTTTGATCCCAGACAGGCTGTTCCCTGACAGTCTACACATGTGCTGTTCCCAAATAAGCAAATGCATGTGCTCTGACCCCAGACTAGATCACATATATCCTTTGACCCTCAGCAGAAGTTCTGGTTCATACGTAAGAAATCCTATCATTGATGGGTATTACGCTAATTAAAAAATAAAGCTGTCAATTAACCAATCCTTTGTTCATCCTATGAATATACATTTTTGTCATATGAACTGATCTTCATTTGCAATTTTCTCATTAAGAACCACAGGAAAATTATAACACAATATATTTTTGTGTGAATAACATTTTATATAATGATTGTTTTCATCAAATATCCATAAGCTACCACCAAAAAAGGTTATTCATACATGTCCAACCAGATATTTTCGTAGAGTACATGTCACATTTATATTGAATCTTAAATTTATATGACATTTGCGTATGAATATTCAAATTAAAAATGTTGCATATGTTTGTTCAAATTAAAACACGTTTGTTTTGAGCTTAAACAAGTTAACCTTCAAATATAAAAGATGTTTAAGAATAATATGCAATATGCATGCAACATCAAGTTTTATTGACAATGGAAATTATATTGAATGTATGCTTTCTGTCAGAGCTTATGTTAAGAATATTGTGTGCATGTGTGGGTGTGGGATGTTAATATTAAATGTGTCAAGAGCTTTGTTTCCAACAAAACCAGTTTTGCAATTAGGAACATCTTTGCTGAGCAATGAAAATATTTAAGAAAAAAAGAAAAAAGGTAGATTAAAAATTTAGTAAAAAAAGAGAATAAAGGAAAATAAAGATCAAGGTAAAAAAAATTAAAATTTGGCTTTTATTACATTTTATTTTTACATTTAAACATTTTAAAAAAAAAAAGCCTATACAATTAGTTACATTCATTTTGTTTTCATTTTCCAACAGAATAAATGTGAAAAGTAATCTGTTCTAAGCTGTAAAAACATAATGTGACTTTATTATTCATACAACCTGATCTCCTCTATTTGTAACTAGCAGTATAGCCCGGTGTTGCTCGGGTGGAATGAAAGCTTTAAAACTAATCCATGGTTCTGGAGCTCAGACTCTTTGGACGTTGGCACAAAAGACTAAAAAGCAATAGTTGTTTCCAGTTAAAGCAAAACCGTAGACTGAAAAAAAAAATGAATGGATGTAAGTCAAATTTTGATTTCCTGGTATTGATATCAAATGTTTTTTTTGTCATAAACTGACTTTTGAAAGCTAAATAAGTCCTCTGAGTAAATGGTATCATGGCTGAGACTAAGAACTACAATTATGCCTACTTAGAGCCAAACCTGAAGCAAAATCTAAAATAAAAGGGCTGAAAAAAATCCAGACATACAGGCAGATAAACAGACACACACACAAACATATTGCCTTTTATATATTATTGATTTTCTGCACTACTGTAAGAACTGCAACCTTGAAACCTGAACCGATTTTCTTGAAAATTTACACAGTTGTACTATAAGCGTCTGCAAGTGTTCTTAGCTTGGTTTTGTGTTGAGGTACCCTCGATAAATATCGAAAATTGATAATCGAAAAAATCGGGTTATAGAAGGAGTGGTCCAATTTTAATCAAATTTGATACACTCATAGACAAAGACATAAGAAATGATATTCAGAAGTTTCAAAGTTGCAGTTCTTACAATAATGCAGAAAATTTGATATCGATACCAGGAAATCAAAATTTGACTCAAATCCATTCATTTTCCTTTCAGTCTATGGTTTTGCTTTAACTGGAAACAACTATTGCTTTTTAGTCTTTTGTGCCAAGGTCCAAAGAGTCCAGGACCATGGATTAGTTTTAAAGCTTTCATTACACCCGAGCAATGCCAGGCTATACTGCTAGTTATATATATCTATCCATGAGATGGTATCAAAAAGTTTCCAGACTAGTTCTATAGCATGCTAACAAATGAAGTTTATGTTTTTGTGATCACGTGTATGTTGTATCCTGTGATTTTGTCAGGCAAGAACATGCTCATTATAGCAGTCATTGTCCTGAAGAAATGTGTACCTGAACTCTCCTCTCTAAACTCTATAATTACTGCCTTTCTGCTTCCTGTTTTCCTTCCTGCTGAAAGCCCTATTCTGTGGTTCCTGTATTTAAGAACTCTGGAGAACTCTCTGACCCATCCAATTATTACTCTATCAGCCTCCCACCAATTTTTGGAAAAGTGGTCAAGGCCATTAAAAAATGCTGAGATGGTTCAACATCTTACTACTCATAAACTGTTCTCAGACAGACATTATGGATTCCGCTTTGCCAGGTCTACTGCTGATATGCTAATGACCATCACGGAGTACATATAGCAGGCCCTTGATAAGTCCGGTGAGGCTTGTGCTGTTGCCCTTGATATCTCCGAGGCTTTTGATAGGGTTTGGCATGCTGGCCTCCTGCACAAGTTTCGAGGCTATGGTATCCCTGGATGCTTGCTTGATCTGATTCAATCATTTCTATCTAAGTGCATAACAAATGTAATCTTGAATGGGCATGCCCCCACATCCTATCGCACAAACACTGGTGTTCCCCAGGGCTCTATTCTACACCTGACACTCTTTCTAATCTTCATGAATGATCTCCCAGACTTGATCAAATCCCAAGTAGGCATCTACACAGATGACACCACCATTTATTCCAGCATGAATTATCTGGCAAGGTGAACAAACATAACACCTTGATGCTGATCTTGAGAAGGACCTTCACTCATTGGTGGATTGGGGTAAGAAGTGGCTCGTAAATTTCAATGCTTCTAAAACGAAACTCCTATCTGTCAACTATCACAGGCAATCTCTCCTGCCACCCATAAGCACGGACCAACCAAGTCTCCCAGAAAGCAATACACTGTGCCTCCTCGGTCTTACCTTTTCTTCTGACCTCAAGTGGAATCATTATATTGAATTAATAACTGAATCCACTTCTTGGAAAGTTGGGTCCTGTGTCGGGTCAGGAAGTTTTTTCTGCCTGAATCCATTTTGCATATATACAAATCAACCATTTGACTGTGCATGGAATGCTGTTGCCATATCTGGTCAGGTGCCCCTGCTGCTCATCACAGTGTTCTCGACAGGCTCCAAAGGAGAATGTGTAATGTGATTAGTCCTGATCTGGCAGCTCGACTCCAGCCACTTTCTCACCAACGGGACGTGGCTTTCCTCTGTCTATTCTACAAATATTTTCATGGCTTCTGCTCTCACCCTTTTACAGTTAGATCAAACAAGTGCAGGCAACCATTCTACGCCTAGCAGCTTTTTTCTCATGCTTCCTGCCTGTGGAACTCCCTTCCATATACTTGCTTTCCTGATGGCTATAACATCCAAGAATTTAAATGCAAAATCAATTTCCATCTCTTATCCATTTAACTCCAGCCCTTTCCTCATCACTCTGTGTATCTTGTTCTTTTTAACTTCGTAAATGTCTTCACTTCCCTGTTCATATCCTTCTCTTGCCCTTTCTCTTTCACCCCTTATATCTGGTTCGTCTTTGTCTTCACTCTTTTCCTGACTAAAATTTTAACTCTCTTATGTAGCTCCCTGCACATTAGTGGCAGTATCGCCTTGCTTGGGATAAAATGATTTTTTTTTAAAAAAAAAAAAAAGAAAAAAAAAGCAGTTTCTAATGAAATTTTTCTGTTTCTTAATATTCTGCTTAGCTTTTGGAGATCTTTCGCTATCCCAATGAGCCTTTACAATTCAACGTCACTCTTTCTGTCATCTGTTAAAACACTTCCCAGATATTTAGGAGATTCCACTTGTTTTATTTGCATCAGTTGTCTTTCAAATGTTATTAAAATTATAACTATTTTTTCATTATTGAAATGAAATGTAATTTATTATCAATAAACTTCAAATTAAGCTTTTTCTTATTTTTGTAAGATAATCTCTGTTTAAACTTTTCTGTGGTTATATCTGAGAGAAGACTTCTGATGTGTTCCGACAGCTTTTCTTTCAATGACAGTTTTTACTTCATGGGAAAATCTAATTACCATTTCAACATAAGGCAAACACATGTGCATCAAATGAACTACAAGCAAACAAAACAAAATAAAGGGAATTACAAAGCTGCAGTAAACAATTCAAGAATTGCATTCTGCTTCTGAAATTATTTCAGATTAGGAAAGTCATCTGCAATTTAATAATCGTAATAGATGTGTGATGCGATGTTTTGTTAACCGCATTCAAAAAGTATTGCTTTGTGTCTGTCAAAGAAGTGACCCAGGAAATGAATCTTTTTTTCTCTTGATGTGACATTTACATCAGTTCCTTAATAAGGGACCAGCCAATAACAAAAGAGACATTTACAAGATACTTTTATTAGTAAAATTTATTATAGGAAAATAAAAAGAAAGTAGAGTTTGATTTCCTTCCAAAGTGTCTTAAAAGCCATTACTATTATACTGAATTGATCATACAGTTGATGCTTACTAATCTGATATTTGATCTTGATATTGCTTTCTGGGAGACTTGCTTGGTCCGTGCTTATGGGTGGCAGAAGAAATTGCCTGTGATGGTTGACAGATAGGTGTTTTATTTGAGAGGCAGTGCTTAATAAATGTCAAAAAACTTAGAGTCCTCCAGTGTTGTGTTGGCTAGAGCAAGACCTTTTAAATATCCAGTTCATGCACTCTGCATTATTAATATTACTTCCCTTTCCATTGTATTCTTTTTCAAGGCCTCTCAATAGCAGTAATCTTATTGTCAAAGGTGTTTTCTGTTGCCATAGCAGGATATGACAACACAACTATGAAATTCAAAGTGAAATCATGTTCAATGGTAGGATGGTAGGATAAAATTTTTGTACAGCAAAAGAAATCACATACAGAGTGATAAGGGTTAAACATGATTAACAATGGGTTTATCTAAGGGTAAGAAAATTAGTTGCATTGTCCGGAAAAATGAAATCCTTGCCCTCTTATAATTTCGTACTGTGTTTAATTGAATAAGACTGGTAAAACAACTGAAATCTATTCTTCTTCATATACCATGTCTCTTCAAGAAATATGTGACCATGCCTCTTCACAGCTTTTCTTTAAATTTAATATATAAAGTGTGCATTATTATGATTTTTATTAGTAAAGACAGTAGTATGGTTTAGCCTTTTGGGCTATGACCATATCACATTGAAACATTGGTTCTGTTACAGTTAAAGTTAAGCAACATTGAGCCTTGTCAGTACTTAATATGGGTGACTACTCGGAAATGCCAGGTGCTGTAAGCTTGGATGCATGAGTGGTGTAATAATAGATAACGGCTTGGAATTAGAATTTGGAGAGCTGTTTCAATTTCTGTTGAGTTTGCTATATTCATTTATGAGCAAATATCCTTGGGAAAGATATGAATCCACCTCTTCACCCACCAGCTATGTGTTAATTAGCTGAACATGTATCAGTAAAAATCGTTATTTTCTTAAAACAAAAAATGTTCTTTCAATCTAAAATATAATTTCTGGCTTTGAATGACCTGCAATGCCAAAAAAATCAAATCCATCAATCCACTGTTTTTTCTAAGATTTTAGAATTTTTCTCAGATAGATTGCAATCAAAGCTACAGAGACTACTTTGCCCTGAAACTGGTATGCTCTGTCTCTTCTCCTCCATAGCTGGTATGGAGGGGAAGAGATAGAGTATACTTTTCCCCTGCTCAAGGGCATAAATATGAATTGAACTCAAAATGTTTGCATAGGAATTTGAACTAGGCACAGTTTCCATTTTTCATGCTTTTTACCATTATATAAAAAAATCATTGAGTACCATAATAGCAGAAATATAAACTTTAAAAAAGAAATGTTGTTCTACTAATTGTGATACTTGATCACATCCTGCCATTCAGTCATGGAGAACTTCAGTTATGCCGGCAGAGGTAGAATGCTAATAATGTTGTCCACGGAATTTTTTTATGATAATAGTTGTGGTGTGATTGATGTTAAAGGTCCAATAAAAGGCTAAGTGGAAATGGACATTATTTTTAGTTGAAAAATAGGAATCTGATCAAGTGAGAGGAGGTTGTTTAGTAAGGGGAAAAATAGTGATAATCATCTCTAATTTCTAGTCAAGGCATTGATTGATGGCATAATTTTCTTGTGAGTTCCAACAAAAACACAGGCCTTTGTAGAAATTGATAGAGAAATAGATAAAAGAAGAGTGGGTGCACATTTGTGTAGATGAATGGGAGTCAGAGGTGGGGATTCCTTTTCATGAACTATTAAACCCTAATTTGTTCTTTTTGTTCATTTTGGCCTTATCAAACAAATGGCAGTTTACTTACAATGACAAATATTTTCCTTTACCTATAAATATAACTGAAGTGTTTTCAGTTATAATAAAATATTTTCCTTTACTTATAAATACAATTATAGTTATTAACCTTATAATATTTTCCTTAGTCCATTTCTTTTGTTTATGAATATCATTATAGTTGTTTAATTTATAATATTTTCCTTGGCATGTAAATATCATTATAGTTGTTAAATTTATAATAAAATATTTTCTTTTGTTTATAAATATCATTATAGTTGTTAAATTTTTTTTTTTTTAATTGTATCACCCCGAGCAAGGCGGTAATGCCACTGATGTGCAGGGGGCTATGTAATAGTGAAAAGATCGGAAAAGAGAAAGCCAGAGAAATCGCTATATTATTTTATAATAAAACATTTTCTTATAATAAAATATTTTCCTTTGCTTGTAAATATAAGTGAATTGGGTAAATATACAGGGTATCGATAAAGTCCATGTGCACTTTAAAAAATTTATAACTTTATTTGTATTTGTGATAAAAATAATTTGTAAAAATGAACTTGAACAATTAAACTTGAAAGATAATAGTGTTTCAACAAAGATGGAGCTCCTTGTCAATTTGCTCTGTGTGTTAGTTTTTAAATCAGGAATTTTCTAACAGATGGATCAGAAGGGGTGGATCATTTTATTGGCCTCCAGATTTGCCAGATTTGACTCCATTAGATTTTTTTTATGGAGACATGTGAAAACAATTGTATATGCAACCAAATCTTGTTCATTAAAAGATTTGAAAGCTAAAATAACTAATGTGATTTCAGGCATTACTGCAAAATTGTATTACCCTTTGTATTGTTAATGATGAGGGACATGTGGAAACTTAAATAAAATTTTAATAAAACCTTAAAAATATAGATTTACTTCTAATTCTTTTTACAAATTATTTCTATCGCAAATACAAATAAAGTTCTAAATTGTTTAAAGTGCACACGAACTTTATGTACACCCTGTATAATGAAAAACATCATAGCATTCACATTTGCACAAATAACTTTCAGAATCCACCTGAATTATAACTAACATGGCAGTCATGGCTGACAACTAATCTAGAAAAAAAAGTCAAAACTGAATTCAAAATTCTTACATTGCAATACTGGGCACATAGTCTTGATGAGGTGTATAGTATACAGTCAAATCTGAATTCAAAATTCTTACATTGCAATACTGGGCACATAGTCTTGATGAGGTGTATAGTATACAGTCAAATCTGAATTCAAAATTCTTACATTGCAATACTGGGCACATAGTCTTGATGAGGTGTATAGTATACAGTCAAATCTGAATTCAAAATTCTTACATTGCAATACTGGGCACATAGTCTTGATGAGGTGTATAGTATACAGTCAAATCTGAATTCAAAATTCTTACATTGCAATACTGGGCACATAGTCTTGATGAGGTGACAGTCATTTAAAAGATTATGGTACTCACAGTTAACTGCATTGTCATGTTGTGAACTCATTGCATTTTCCAAGGTTTTAAAATTGTCCTTAGCTGAGTTTCAACCAAAGCTACAGATCTCACTCTGATCTAATTTTTATATCTTGACTTAGGTCAAATTAAAAAAGAAAATTTCTACTCTAACCAGAAACATATCTTCTTAATAATGTTAAGTCAAATAAATTTTGATTAAGCAATATTTAAACATCAGATGAGCACTTATGATCACAAAATGTCAACCAACTTTACAGAATTATCTGCTCTCATTCTAAAATCCTGTAATATTCTTTGAAATAAATCAAGAGGCATTAAAATCAGCAGTTAAATTCTCTAATCAGACGTGTAAAGTTTGTACTTGCAATTCTGGCATTAAACCACTGGGTGAGGAACCAGATTAAATCGAACAAGAATTTCCTTTTCTGTATTCCTGTCGAATTTTTAATTTTTCCTTAATTTTCAGCCTCATCTTAACAAAATGTATTTGCATATTTGAAACCTGCAAATTAAGTTAGGTTGGAACATTTTTTTAAAGAATTTAATAGAAGGATGCTGCGAATCTCATGGATCGAGCATGTGAGCAATGATGAGGTCTTGGAAATGATGGAAACAAAAAGGAAATTAATATTGAGCATCAGGAAGAGACAGCTGAAATTCTTGGGATATGCAATGAGGAAGGAGGGCTTGGAGAATCTGATACTAACAGGCCAGATAGAGGGAAAAAGAAAGGAAAGCAACGGATATTTGAAGGACCTAATCAGGTGGATGATGGAACGAGGATTGCATCGTGTAACAGGAGAAGGCATGCTCAGAGCCACCAGGTATAGGCAAACGTGGAAAGCCATGCTCATCTACATCCTGAAGGGACAGGGCACATAGAAGAAGATGAATAAATATGAATCATGGAACTAATTTTTATGGACATTATTGCTGAAAAAGATATATTTTATAGAAATTTTAACACTTTTAACAAAGCATATTATATATATATATATATATATATATATATATATATATATATTAATTAAAGAGTTCAGTTCAAAATTCTCTGTAGGTTATTTAGATTGATATACACATGAAGAAGGCTGAGGGGCACAATAGCTGAAGCATTGTGATAACAACAACAACAAATGTCAGTAGTCTGAATATAAATAGTGTAGATAATATATAGAATATAGTGTTGAATTGTGATAATGTTATAATGTTTAGTGCCAAGGTTGTTGTCTTTCAGTGGTTTTACTGATAAAATGTATTTTGGCAGGTTTTTTATTGTAAAGTGCTTCATCCCGGAGCGGAGATTGTGTTGATTAGCACAAAGAGTTTGTCACTTTAACTGGGCAGGCTCATGTGGGCTTCAAAGTTTCGTAAGGGC
>JBBBDQ010029495.1:217500-235000 GCA_037127315.1 Ascarosepion bandense
TCTCAAAACTCGACCCCCATAAGGCGAGTGGAAACGATGGAATCCCGGTGATAGTCCTTAAGAGGTGTGCTCCTGAACTTTCCCCTGTCCTCTCTAAATTGTTTAACTACTGCCTTTCTGCTTCCTGCTTTCCTGCATGCTGGAAGTTCTCCTCAGTCGTTTCTGTATTTAAGAATTGTGGCGAACCCTCGGACCCATCCAACTATCGTCCTATCAGTTTTCTACCGATATTCCGGAAAGTATTCGAGGCCATAATCAATGCTGAAATAGTCCAACATCTTACTGCCCACAAACTCTTCTCTGACAGGCAATACGGCTTCCGCTTTGCCAGATCCACGGCCGATTTGCTAACAACCGTAACGGAGTACATGCTCCAGGCCCTTGATGAGTCTGACGAGGCTCGTGCGGTTGCTCTGGAAATCTCCAAGGTTTTTGACAGGGTGTGGCACTCTGGCTTCCTATGCAAGCTACGGGGTTACGGTATTACCGGTCGCCTGCTTGACCTAATCCAATCTTTTTAAATAACCGCAAAATGAAGGTTGTTTTGAATGATGCCTCTTCATCCTACAGCACGAATGCTGGTCTCACACAGTGCTTTATTTTGGCCCCTATGCTCTTCCTATTTTCATCAACGACCTCCCAGATGAGATCAGTTCCCAAGTAGGCATCTACGCAGACGACACCACAATATACTCCCGCACCAGTAAGAAACTTGTCGTGGCAGACATACATAATCTCGCTGCTGACATTGAACGGGATCTATACTCTGAGGTGAATTGGGGCAAGAAGTGGCTTGTCAAATTCAATGCGTCTAAGACCAAGCTGTTGTCTGTCAACCATGACAGGCAACCTCTCCTGCCTCCCATAAGCATGGACCAAGCTAGTCTCTCTGAGAGCAACACATTATGCCTCCTCGGCCTTACCCTGTCCTCAGACCTCAAATGGAACCACTATATTGAATCCATATCCAAATCTACTGCTAAGAAGGTTGGGTCACTATGCCGATCTAGGATGTTTTTTTTCCGCCTGAATCCATCCTGCATATATACAAGTCAACCATCCGTCCGTGCATGGAGTACTGATGCCATTTATGGTCAGGCTCCAAAGGAGAGTCTGTAATGTGATAGGTACTGATCTGGCGGCTCGACTGCAGCCACTTCCACATCGTCGAAATGTGGCCTCCCATTGTCTGTTCTATAAATACTTTCATGGCTTCTGCTCGGACGAACTTAAGTCACTGGTGCCTCCTCAACAGGTGTTTACTCGTGCAACCAGACTGGCAACTGGGTCCCACCCATTCACAGTCAGGTTAGTCAAATGCAGACGACAATTTTACTCCGGCAGCTTCTTCTCTCGCACTTCCCGCCTGTGGAACTCTCTCCCATATTCTTGCTTTCCTGACAGCTACAACCTCCAGAAATTCAAATGCAATGTCAATACTCATCTATTAACCACTGGACTCAAGCTCTCTCCCTACCCCCGTATAACATTCCCTCCACCTATGTATCTGTCATCGCACCTGCTTTCTCAGCTTTCTATTGCTCCTTTCTAACTAGTTTGTACTCCTCACTCTTTTCTAATTAATCTTTTTACATTAATGTAGCCCCCTGCACATCAGTGGCGTTTCTGCCTTGCTCGGGGTGAAATGATTAAAAAAAAAAAGCAAAAAAAAATCTCTCTCTCTCTCTCTATATATATATGCACACATCCACACACGCACATACATATATATATATATATATATATATATAAATACACATCCACACATACATATATATATATATATATATATATATATATATAAATACACATCCACACATACATATATATACATCCACACACATATACATATATATTATATATATACATCCACACACACACACACATATACATATATATTATATATATACATCCACACACACACACATATATATACATCCACACACACACACATATATACATATATATTATATATATACATACACACACACATATATATATATATATACATCCACACACACACACATATATATATATATATACATCCACATCCACATATATATATATACATCCACATACACACACATATATATTATATATATACATCCACACACACACACATATATATTATATATGCAGACACACACACACATATATATTATATATGCAGACACACACACACATATATATACATATATATTGTATATACACATCCATACACACACACATATATACATATATTATATATACACATCCACACACACACACTCATATATACATATATATACACATCCACACACACACACTCATATATACATATATATTATATATACACATCCACACACATATATACATATATATTATATATACATATATATTATATACATACATACATCCACACACACACACATATATATTATATACATACACTTCCACACACACACATATATATATTATATACATACATACACTTCCACACACACACATACACATATTATATACATACATACATCCACACACACACACATATATACACATATATTATATACATACATACATCCACACACACACACACATATATACACATATATTATATACATACATACATCCACACACACACATATACACATATATGTATACATACATACATCCACACACATACACATATATACACATATATTATATACATACATACATCCACACACACACATATATACACATATATTATATACATACATACATCCACACACACATATTATATACACATACACATCCACACACATATATATTATATACATACATCTACACACACACACATATATTATATACATACATCTACACACACACACACATATATTATATACATACATCTACACACACACACATATTATATACATACATCTACACACACATATATACATATATATTATATACATACATCCAGACACACACACATATATATGCATATATATTATATACATACATCCAGACACACATATATACATATATATTATATACATACATCCAGACACACACACATATATACATATATATTATATACATACATCCAGACACACACACATACATACATATATATTATATACATACATCCAGACACACACACATATATACATATATATATTATATACATACATCCAGACACACACACATATATATATATATATTATATACATACATATCCAGACACACACACATATATACATATATATTATATACATACATCCAGACACACACACATATATACATATATATTATATACATACATCCAGACACACACACATATATACATATATATTATATATACATCCAGACACACACACATATATATACATATATATTATATACATACATCCAGACACACACATATATATACATATATATTATATACATACATCCAGACACACACACATATATATATATATTATATATATACATCCAGACACACACACATATATACATATATATTATATACATACATCCAGACACACACACACACATACATATATATTATATACATACATCCAGACACACACACATATATACATATATATTATATACATACATCCAGACACACACACATATATACATATATTATATACATACATCCAGACACACACACATATATATACATATATATTATATACATACATCCAGACACACACACATATATACATATATATTATATACATACATCCAGACACACACACATATATACATATATATTATATACATATATCCAGACACACACACATATATACATATATATTATATACATACATCCAGACACACACACATATATACATATATATTATATACATACATCCAGACACACACATATATACATATATATTATATACATACATCCAGACACACACACACATATACATATATATTATATACATACATCCAGACACACACACATATATACATATATATTATATACATACATCCACTCACACACATATACATTATATACATACATCCACTCACACACATACATACATATATATTATAATACATACATCCACCACACATACATACATATATATTATATACATACATCCACTCACAAACACACATATATTAAATACATACATCCAGACACACACACATATATACATATATATTATATACATACATCCACTCACACACACAAATATATATTATATACATACATCCACTCACACACATACATACATATATATTATATATACATACATCCACTCACACTTATATACTTATTATATACATACATCCACACACAAATATATATACTCATATATTATTATATATATACATCCACACACACATATATACTTATATATTATATACATACATCCACACACACATATATACTTATATATTATATACATACATCCACACACACATATATACTTATATATTATATACATACATCCACACACACATATATACTTATATATTATATACATACATCCACACACACATATATACTTATATATTATATACATACATCCACACACACATATATACTTATATATTATATACATACATCCACACACACATATATACTTATATATTATATATATACATCCACACACACACATATACTCATATATTATATACATACATCCACACACACATATATACTCATATATTATATACATACATCCACACACATACATATATGCATACATCCACACACACACATATACATGCATGCACACACACATATGCATACATCCACACACATATATGCATACATCCACACACACATATATGCATACATCCACACACACATACATATATATTATATACATATATCCACTCACGCACATATATAATATATACATATATCCACACACACATATACATAATATATACATACATCCACACATAGATATATACATATATATGATATACATACATCCACACACACATGTATATACATATATATTATATACATGCATCCACACACACACACATGTATATACATATATATTATATACATGCATCCACACACAGACACATATACATATTATATACATGCATCCACACACATATATACATATATATTATATACATACATCCACACACATAAATACATATATATTATATACTTACATCCACACACATATATATACATATATATTATATACATACATACATCCACACACACATATATATATACATATATATTATATACATACATACATCCACACACACATATATATATACATATATATTATATACATACATCCACACACACATATATATATACATATATATTATATACATACATACATCCACACACACATATATATATACATATATATTATATACATACATACATCCACACACACATATATATATACATATATATTATATACATACATACATCCACACACACACATATATATACATATATATTATATACATACATACATCCACACACACATATATATACATATTATATACATACATACATCCACACACATATATATATACATATATATTATATAGTGATGATCATCCACGTATACTGTCTTAATATGTATAGGAAAGAATATTAATAAGAAGTTTTGAATTTAAAAATGTACTTTTTTTGAACAGTATTTGTTTATTTTTATTATATTTTATATTTCAGGTCTGAAATATAAAATATAATAAAAATAAACAAATACTGTTAAAAAAAAGTACATTTTTAAATTCAAAACTTCTTATTAATATTCTTTCCTATATATATATTATATACATACATCCACACACACATATATACACATATATTATATACATACATCCACACACACATATATACATATTATATACATACATTCACACACACATATATACACATATATTATATACATACATCCACACACACACATATATACATATATATTATATACATACATCCACACACATATATACATATATATTATACACATACATCCACACACACATATATACATATATATTATATACATACATCCACACACACATATATACATATATATTATATACATACATCCACACACACATATATACAGATATATTATATACATACATCCATGCACACACACATACATATACATATATATATACATCCACACACACATATATACATATATATTATATACACACATCCACACACACATATACACATATATATTATATACATACATCCACACACACATATATATACATATATATTATATACATACATCCACACACACATATATACATATATATTATATACACACACCCACACACACATATATACATATATATTATATACATACATCCACACACACATATATACATATAATATATACACACATCCACACACACATATATACACATATATATATACATACATCCACACACACATATATACATATATATTATATACATACATCCACACACACATATATACACATATATTATATACATACATACATCCACACACACATATATACATATATATTATATACATACATACATCCACACACACATATATATACATATATATTATATACATACATACATCCATACACACACATATATATACATATATTATATACATACATACATCCATGCACATATATATACATATATATTATATACATACATACACACATATATATACATATATATTATATACATATATACACATATATATATATATATTATATAATATATATACACACACACACATATATATATATATTATATACATACATACACACATATATATATATATATATATATATATATATATATTTACATCCACAGACTGACATATATATATACATATATATTATACATATACATTTGCTATCTTTGATAATGGCTGATATCATCCAAAAGCTTAGAAATTATTAAATAAATAATGTCAATATTGTGACTTACTTTCTTCTTCGAAGGATAATGCTGTTAAGCTTATCAGATGATATGAAAAAATTTACATAAAATAAATTGACAAATATTTTCTATATCATTTAATGAAACATGCAGCAATATATATATATATATACTGACATACACACGATATATATATATACACACAAACACATATATACATATATCCATACATTCACATGCACATACACACACATATATCCACATAAATTTAGTATTAATAAAAATAATATTGTAATATAAAAATAGTATAAAAATTAGTCAAAGTAAATCGCATTTGAGCTATCCAATCAAATTAAAAACAATGTATGTAGTTCGATAGGGCTCATAAAAGGCTATAATTTGATCTATAATGTTAAAAATTATTTAATATTTGAAAAATAATTTTAAATGTTACACTATTAGAGAGCAACAATTCTTTTCGATTATTGTAATATTACTAGCTTAAAAGCATGTAAACAGAATCAGGCCATTCTTTTTTTCTACAGTATTTTTTTTATTTAAATAGAGTAGAATTTGCCTAATTCCACACCTCAAAAGCTGAGAAAAAAATGTCGACTTCGACGAACTGTCAAAATAAGCGAAGTCAAATTAGACAAATTCGACTGTAATATAGAATGCAAAACTAATGAAATAAAAAATTGATTTTTTTAAAAATATATTTTTACACAAATTTGGATTCATATCCAGGAAATTTGACTGTATATTGAAATTCAATCAATAATTCAAATTTTAAAAACTTTCTTGGATATTTTAACAATTTAAAAAATATGAAATCTGCTGTTATTTTAATAGAGTTCAGTTAATTTATTTAATTAGCCAGTTTGTAATTTTAATTTCTAATTTTTTTCAGTTTTGATCTTTTAATTTTATTCTTCATAACTATAGACTTAATTCATTAATTTCTCTAATTAGACAATTTTACACTTTATTAAAATGAAAAATAAGAAAAATAATATTCAAATTTTATTTTTAGCAAGAATTTTCTTATTTTTACTTCACTGGAATATCTTGACTTACTTTTAATAACTTGTTCTGTGCTTTTCAAAGTTTAATATAATCTTAAGAATATTACTTTTCATGTGCACATTTTTCCCTGTAATCCATGATTTTTCTGAGCATTGTTATTAATATAAATTTAATGCTGAAAACTGCATTCAAAAACATTAAAAAGAAAAAATTTCTATGCAATTGATTAAAAAAAAACAATAAAAAATTTATTATTTATAAGTAATTCTGATAATCAATTCTGATAAAATGATAAGTGATAAGTAAAGTTTGATTGACAAAAATGATAAAAGTTATCATCAGAAAGTAAATGTTGGAAACCGCATACAAAAATATTAAACAGAGGAAAAGTTATAAAGAATAAGATTTATTATTAGAAGTGTTAGTCACTCGCTTATGTACTAATGTAGTTAGTTTCCCTTTTTCGACTTCATATATTTTGATGTAACATTTTTGTCAGTCAGTCAGTTAAGTGTCATACGTGATACACACTTGGGCGATCATGTCTCGAAAGAGACCTGACTGACCGGGCAGTTGATTATCCTGCAGTAGATTGCCATTGCTTTCTGCGGTACTGAACCAAAACTCAAATGTTTTTTTTCAAAATGTAGTTAAGGAGATGTCCTCATGAGTAAAGGGGTTGGAATGTTTTGGTTAGAATTAAGACTATTATTATAATTATTTAATCCTAATTGTAACCTAAACATTCCAGCCCCTTTTCTCATGAGGTAGTACAAAATCAAATTTTAAAAAAATCCAACCTGCTGTTAAAAATTATTGTCTACCCATTTAAATAATCTATGTACCTTATCCAGACAAAATTAAAAAGTGACATGTCTAGACACCAGGCAATCCTGCTTCCTTGTGACCCAGAACATCAATCTCCATAGTTACCAAATTCTCAATTTTAATTGAACAATATTGACACACCTAAAAACATATCCTCCAACTATCACTCCCTAATTTCCTAAATAACCATGAATTTATCTTATATTTTCAAAATAAATAATTTTTACCATTTATTTTAACATATCACCTAAAGAAGAACAGTACTGTTTATAAACCATTGTAATAACAATTGTAATAATTACAATATTAAGCTCTACTGTATATCGATCACTCTTTATAAAAGCAAATACTTGAACAGTGGGTTTTGATGTACATGTTCTTATACTTTCTTATAAGTGGTGTTCTTGCTTGCCGATTTCTAGAGTTCTTAGAATCCAGTTCTTTCAAATATATTGTACCTAACAATTCTACTTATTTAAAATATATAGATGACGTCCTATTATTTTACCCCCATGACACTAACCTATCAAACTTATAAAACACAATAAGGTAGAACCTACTATTGAATTCACATATGAACTTGAAATTAACAATTCTTTACTGTTCTTTGATATTTTATTATCAAACTTATAAACACAATAAGGTAGAACCTACTATTGAATTCACATATGAACTTGAAATTAACAATTCTTTACTGTTCTTTGATATTTTATTATCAAACTTATAAAACACAATAAGGTAGAACCTACTATTGAATTCACATATGAACTTGAAATTAACAATTCTTTACTGTTCTTTGATATTTTATTATCAAACTTATAAAACACAATAAGGTAGAACCTACTATTGAATTCACATATGAACTTGAAATTAACAATTCTTTACTGTTCTTTGATATTTTATTATCAAACTTATAAAACACAATAAGGTAGAACCTACTATTGAATTCACATATGAACTTGAAATTAACAATTCTTTACTGTTCTTTGATATTTTATTATCAAACTTATAAAACACAATAAGGTAGAACCTACTATTGAATTCACATATGAACTTGAAATTAACAATTCTTTACTGTTCTTTGATATTTTATTAACATGTAATTACAATAAATTAGAATTTAAAGTTTACCATAAACACTACCAACAAAAACTATCTTAATAATTTCTATTCAGACCACAACCAAAGAATTAATTCTGGTTTAATTATAGGTTTCTACCTTAGGGTCCTCAGAATATGCAGCCATAATTATTTATCTGAAGAAGAGAAATATATTGCACAAACATTTAAACTTCTCTACTACCCATACTATTTCATCCTCAATGCCAAAAAACATGCTTAAAAAATACACAAAACCAAAAAAAAAACAAATACCACCCAAAATCACACAAATTTTATAATACGACCTTCCAACAACTTTTATATGAACTCTCCAACAAATTAACAATCCTAAACACTAGAATTGTTACCACCATCTCCAAAACTATTGGCGATAGTGTCAGATTAAAAAAGACATCAATTTGAATACTGGGATTTATAAAATTCAGTGTCTACAGTGCAATAACATATACATAGGGGAAACATCACGAAGTGTAAAAGCACGGATCTATGAACATACTTACGTTTGAACATACATTCCAACTCTCTTGTATTACATCAAAATAATGCAGGACACAAATTTCTCAAATGTCAGTTTAATTAAAAAATAATGTAACCCTTTAAAGAGGGAAATACTTTGAAAACATTAATAACATTACTACCAACCATAAACACACAATTTCAACACTACATTACTTCCAAAGTTTTTCACAAATACATAATTCATGAATCCAAAATACCAATAGATATTATTAAATAAGTTAAAGATAGTGTTCCTTCTATTCTTAACAATGTAATATTGTTTTTCCCCTGATGAAGCAGATCTCATAATTTATTTATGTTTTCTCCCTATTTTCCTTTTTCCCCCTATTTTTCTTACTATTATTATTTTATTATTATTATCACCATCAGTTTTATGATCACTATTATTTTTATTTTTTATTTACTATTATTTATTCTGGTATATCATTCATTCTGATTAATTGTAACATTGCAATGATTTTTTATCTTAATTCATATATATGTTTCTTATTTATATTATTACTTAATTATGTTATTGTAATAATTTTAATACATAGATATTTAGTATTTTATTATTTCATTGAAAGATTCTAACCATTAGCATTATTTAAAAAAAATTACTTTATATATATATTAACAGTCCACTTAATACTTTTATACATTATTTTCATGACAATTTTAAATGGAAATATATTTTGTTTACGATTCATACTTATATCTGCACACATTCATACACAATTCTTTCATGTTAGAATAAAAAATCATTCCATTGAATACTGGGATTTATAAAATTCAGTGTCTACAGTGCAATAACATATACATAGGGGAAACATCACATACCTCTTTACTGACTCATAAACACACACATGATTTCTCTCAATACATACATCCATAACTGTTTCTTTCATTATATTTACACTGACACATGTATACAGTACTTGTCACGTATTTGAATGGAAGTGTATTTTGTCACTGTCATTCACACATACTAATGTTATCAACATATACACACATTTAGTTTGTTTTTGGTTTGGATGTGCTTAACACATTATTTTTGCTTACATATACTTGCATTCATAATAAACGTCTAATGTTTTTATTAAGCGTAGGCACATACATTTAAACAGACAAGTTTTTCTTCTACTCATTGCTTTATCACACGTGGCATGTATCTGACCAGTGAAACTATACCTATATCAACATACCGTCTCTTGGATTTTTAAATCATTTGTCTTTAATAAATCTCTCTGAAGAAGCTTGTTAAAAGTGAAACATGTTAAATTAAAGACACTTTTTTCCTACTTGTTCTTTACTTATTCTATTCATCTTGTGGGATTCCAAACCATGTATTCAACTCATGTATCTATTACCAGTTCTGGGTACTCCATCTGTTGCAAAACTGCATGTGTTTATTCAAGGTCCTCATATATATATATATATATATATATATAGTATAATTAATCATTACATTAAAACTACTACAAAATTTGTACGTTTGTATGTTTTGTTTTGACATTGAAAGAACAATGTCTCATCAGGTAGTTAACAATGTTGGCTATTAACATTTAAAAAAAATTGTAAGAACAATGCTTTCCTTTAGTTTGGGAAAATTGTTTTTTGCTTATGAGGTAAAAATGTATTAAAAAAGAAAAAGGGAAAAAAAAATAAGATGAGAAATCAAGAAACAGAAAAGAAAGAGGGAAGGAAAAGATACAGAAGAAATAGAAAGTGAAGAGAAAAATAAGGGAGAAAATGTAAAGGAGGAGGAGCCAATGAAAATGGTTAAAAGAGAAATTTTAGATTTGGCCGGAAGTGGATTGTAGACTGATATTGACATTGGTTACAATGCTGTGTCTCAAACCTTTTGGCATTTAAAAAAAAAAAAATGAAATCATTTACACAAACAGAAAGAGAAAGATTATTTAGAAAATGTAAAATAATGGATATATTAAAAAATCTATACATCAAAAATTAGAAAAAATAAAATAGAATTAAAATAAAACAAAAATAAAATAAAACAAAACTAAAATAAAATAAAACTAAAATAAAATAAAACAAAAATAAAATAAAACAAAAATAAAATAAATACAAAATATTAAAATAATAATAAAAAAAAATATATAACAAAAAAAATAATAAAATAAAATAAAAATAATAAATATAAGAAATAAAAAATAAAATAAATATAATAAGCTAATATATGGCTAAACATAATAACATACTAATTTTTATTGAGTGCAATAAAAATAATTTAAGCAAATAAATAAGTGACAAACTGTCACAGAAAAAGATAAAAAATATCAGAAGAAAGATTATATATTTGGAAGAAATTAACAAGATAGTAAGGTTAATACTATAAAATGTTTATAATTGCTATAGTTTCATACCTTAGATTTAGTAATACCAGCAGGATTGTATGATTAATTCTTTAATACGTTTACAATTTAATGTGGTTTCATGCCTTGGATGTAATATGTCACTTTTCATGAACTTTACAATTTATATTTTCTATTGCAGGCAGAGGAAACATGGTTCATTCACCAATCTAGAGATTCTAGTTTGTTTGAGAATTTTCCATTTAATTTTAGGTGTTATATTCTCCTCTTAACTTTTTTTTTTAATCATATCACTCCAAGCACGGCGATAATGCCACTGATGTGCAGGGGGCTATGTAAGAGTAAAAAAATTGAAAAAGAGAAAGCCAGAAACCACATCCTAACCAGGAAACAAGGGATGAGCCTCATCACCTGTTCAATAGACGTGGGTGGAGTGTGAAGTGGGTGATAGTTTAGTCTATCTACTCCAATTGAAAAACATAAAAAAAACGAAAAGAGTGAAAAGATTGGAAAAGATAAAACTGGAAACTGCATCCTAAACAGGAAACAAGGGATGAGCCTCTTCACCTGTTCAATAGACGTGGATGGAGTGTGAAGCGGGCGATAGTTTAGTCTATCTACTCCAATTGAAAAAAAAATAAAAAGAGTGAAAAGATTGGAAAAGAGAAAATCAGAAACAGCATCCTAAGCAGGAAACAAAGAATGAGCCTCTTCACCTGTTCAATAGACGTGGGTGGAGTGTGAACTGGGCAATAGTTTAGTCTATCTACTCCAATTAAGTTCCAAAAATATTTAGAAAGTGAGGTCAAATGTCATTCGTCCATATTAGTAAAGAATGAGAGATGATTGTAAAAACATTTTTTAAAATGGTTCATTGTATTACCAATAAAACTTTAGTGTTAGAAAAAGAACATTGGATTTCTACAATTACATAGGTTTTTAACATCTTTTTAACTCGTATGGAAAAAAAAATTTCTTCAGATAAAAGAAAGTGTTGTTCTTAAAAGATAAAAAAAAACCCCAAAAAACCGTTTATTACCATCATTGTTAACTACCTGATGGAATATTGTTCTTTCAATGTGTTATGTGTAACAAAAGGAAAAAGAAATGACTGACTAAAACTTGGAGATAAATCACAGACAAATATTTAATTTACAAAACACACCAAATAAAATATTTATAAATATACAATTTTTGTTGCATTCAAAACAAGAAACAGAGTTTACTATTGATGAGTGTTATGAGGAAAGAAAGGGAAGATAAGGCACCCAGTATCTTTACTCAGTTAAGTTGGTGAAGAAGTTAAGTGCTATACTTTTGGGAAATCCTCAAATGAGTATATAAAGAATAATTTTAACAATGATCAATGAAAGAGTCAAAAATATGTTTTTACCCTTTTTGTTCCCTGAGGTTCTCTTTCAGGTTTTAGTTGGTCGGCAACTTTTTTTATAGAGTCTTTTGGCTGGATATAAATCCTTGAATCACAAACCGGAGTTGATAACAACAGCAAACCCTGATGATAACTGACTACTCACTGCCCAAAACCTATTTTTATAGGGGCTAACCCCTAATTTGCATATTTCTAGAACTTTTAGAACTCTCTAGATTTTACTGGAACATTCTGGCATCTTCCAAATGTTCTATTTCTAATTTCCTTAGTTTTACGACTGCTTCATGAATGAAAATTCTTTTGAAATAACACTTAGGACTCAATAGAACACATTATGATAGCTTTTTATACATTATTAATATTATTTTTATATATAAATGCATCCCAGTAACACAATGTCAAAAAAAAAGAAAGTACAATTTTGTAGTGGTTTATAGTTTTTCATATATTTTAATGTAATAAATAATAATATTCATTCATCTATTTTTATATAGAGCACCATTTTAAATTATATTCTTATTCATTTGGATATATATATATATATATATATATATATAAAGACCTTGAAAAGTTCTTGATGTTTTACAACAGATGATATTATGAGAACTGTGTGCATAAAGTTTCAGATGTTAATGCATATATAAAGAACTACTATAAGGAAGCTTGAAATTCTGTGTTTGTCATTTTGCTGAAGTCTTAACAATTTTACTTTTCATAGTATTAAACATGTTGGATTTCATGCTGAAGAAAGTGTACTCATTGGGAATTTTACTGCAGTACTTTATTCAAAGGAAATCTGTAGCTGAAGCACACAAAATTCTTGTTGAAACTTAGGACGACTATGCTCTGTTGGAAACAACATGCAGAGATTAGTTTAGATGCTGAAAAAATGATGTTTTTGTTGAAGATAATGCACTGGCACACTGAAAAAGTTTGAAGACAAAGATTTGGAGGCATTACTTCATAAAGACTCATATTGGGCACAAGCTGAACTTTCAAAACCATTAGGAGTTGATAAAACAACAGTTTCATGAGATTTGAAAGCATTAGGAGCAATTCAAAAGAAAGGAAATTGGATGCCATATGAGTTGAAGTCGAGGGACATCAACGCCATTTTGTCACATGTAAACAGCTGCTTGAATAGCAGAAAAGGAAAGGTTTTTTGCATTGTATTTTGACCGGTGGTCATAGTAGATACACTATGATAACCCTGAGCAGAGAAGAACATAGGGCAAGCCTGGACATGTATCAACATTAGCATCAAAGCCAAATAACCATTATTCAAAGCTTCTACTCTGTATTTGTTGAGATTAGCTGGGTGTATTTTAAACAGACCAAAACCCTCACAGGAGATTGCTGTTGACTATAGTTGATGCATTTGAGCTGAGCATTGAAGAGAAAATGGCTACTATACAAGCAGAGACAACAAAATAATTTTGCAACATGGCAATTCTAGGCCACATGTTGCAAAATGTATGAAAACCTACTTCAAAAGGCTTAAATTGAAAGTGCTACACCATCCATTTATTCACAAGTCATTGCCTCATCCAATTATCATTTGTTCTGATTGATGGCACATGGACTGGCTGAGCAGCACTTAAATACTTATGAAGTTGCCAACAAGAATTGGTTGATTGTGGTTAGCTTCAAAACACATGTTTTTTGATGTGGAATTCAATTGCTGCCAGAAAGATGGAAAGAAGTAGAGATGAGTCATGGACAATATGTTCAGTGACATGTGTCTTACTAATTTTTGTTAATAAAACATGTATTTTCATGAAAAATTAGCAAGAACTTATTCAAGGTCCTAATATATGTATTCATACTAAATATACGTACATACATATATATATAGAGAGAGAGAGAGATGATTTGTTTGAACATTATCTTTGATTGATACTCGTATTTAAGTAGATATTCTGTTTATAATCAAACAGTATTATATATTCATTTCTACCGACCTGATTATTTATGAAAAATTTTTGTTAAGAAAATGTGTGTCATTTTTTTTTTTAATTATTTCACCCCAAGCAAGGCGGAAATGCCACTGATGTGCAGGGGGCTACATAAATGTAAAAAGATTAATTAGAAAAGAGTGAGGAGTACAAACTAGTTAGAAAGAATCAATAGAAAGCTGAGAAAGCAGGTGCGATGACAGATACATAGGTGGAGAGAAAGGGAAGGTTATACGGGGATGGGGAGAGAGCTAGAGTCCAGTGGTTAGTAGATGAGTATTGACTTTGCATTTACATTTCTGGAGGTTGTAGCTGTCAGGAAAGCAAGAATACGGGAGCGAGTTCCACAGGCGGGAAGTGCAAGAGAAGAAGCTGCAGGAGTAAAATTGTTGTCTGTATTTGGCTAACCTGACTGTCAATGGGTGGGACCCAGTTGCCAGTCTGGTTGCACGAATAAACACCTGTTGAGGAGGCATCAGTGACTTAAGTTTGTCTGAGCAGAAGCCATGAAAGCATTTATAGAACAGACAAAAGGAGGCCACATTTTGACGATGGGGAAGTGGCTGCAGTTGAGCTGCCAGATCAGTACCTATCACATTACAGACTCTCCTTTGGAGCCTGTCAAGAACACTGAGGAGAACGGCAGGGGCACCTGACCATAAATGGCAGCAGTACTCCATGCACGGACGGATGGTTGACTTGTATATATGCAGGATGGATTCAGGTGGAAAAAACATCCTGGATCGACATAGTGACCCAACCTTCTTAGCAGTAGATTTTGCTATGGATTCATTATAGTGATTCCATTTGAGGTCTGAGGACAGGGTAAGTCCAAGGAGGCGTAGTGTATTACTCTCCGGGAGAATCGCTTGGTCCATGCTTATGAGAGGCAGTAGAGGTTGCCTGTCATGGTTGACAGACAACAGCTTGGTCTTAGATGAATTGAAGTTGACAAGCCACTTCTTGCCCCAGTTCACCACAGAGTGTAGATCCTGTTCAATGTCAGCAGTGAGATTATGTCTGTCCACCATGACAGGTTTCTTGCTGGTGCGGGAGTATATTGTAGTGTCATCTGTGTAGATGCCTACTTGGGACTTGATCTCATCTGGGAGGTCATTGATGAAAATAAGGAAAAGTGTCGGGCCCAGGATAGAGCCCTGTGGGATACCAGCATACGTGCTGTAGGATGAAGAGGCACGCCCATTCAGAACGACCTTCATTTTGCAGTTATTTAAGAAAGATTGGATTAGGTCAAGCAGGTGACCGGTAGTACCATAACTGTAGTTTGCAAAGGAGGCCAGAGTGTCAAACCCTGTCGAAAGCCTTGGAGATGTCCAGAGCAAATGCGCAAACCTCGTCAGACTCATCAAGGGCCTGTAGCATGTACTCCGTTACGGTTGTTAGCAAATCGGGCGTGGACCTGGCAAAGCGGAAGCCGTATTGCCTGTCAGAGAAGAGTTTGTGGGCAGTAAGATGTTGGA
>JBBBDQ010029495.1:237500-292530 GCA_037127315.1 Ascarosepion bandense
TAGAATTCCTTTTTCTTTCATAAGGTAAACCCAAAAACAATCAATCACATTTGCCAGTGCATAAAAATCAAATCAAATATATTCTCTTTTAAGATTTTGCATTGCTTTAAGATTTATGCTTTAAATGCAAATGAGAACGATATTAGCCTGATATTATTTTGCATGCGTTTCCCTTTAACAATTAACACTTAAGGATATAAACGAAAAGCACGATTCTCATTTTTTTTTTCATGTATTCTCAAATCACTTAAAAGACATCAAATGGCCAGATATTCTTCAATAAGAATTGTTACGGACATTCTAATTCTAGGGTAGAAAGCTATACAGAAATAGCCTGCAATTATTGGATCATATCACTAATTTGCAGGTTGGATGTTTTACCCTGATGCAAGAAAAAAAGTCAGTAGGAGAGCAAATTGTGTGTTCAGGCCTCTATTATTATTTAAATCCGCTTACTACTGATACATGAACCTGCTGCACAATAGACCAGAAAGGTTAGTTCATAAGAATTACTACTATGTTTTTATTTGTAGAAATAAGTTGCTGTAGTTGTTTTTCTATGATAAGTTTTTTGAAAAGGTTTATCTTCCCAAAGTAAAAAGGATCTACTTTACATGAATTCCATAACTTGAGTAAGGAAGAAAAATGCAAAAAATGCAAAAAAAACAAAACAAAAAAAATTGATTTACTTTTATGTTTATTATGATTAACTAGCAATAAAAACACTAGTTTCCTATTTGAATTTTCAGATGAATCACAATGTAAAGATTAAAAATTGGTATGTTTTTCCACTTCACTGGAGCAAACATTAAACAATCAAGAGCATTATCAACTCCTATATTCTTTCATTCTTATTAATATGGCATGTTTTTTTTTTCTGACTAAAACCAAAATGAAACCAGTGATAGCACCTACCTGGAATCTATCATAAAAATTCAGAATGTGGAATAAATAAGCTCTAAATATGTCTAATACATTAGTTTGAGTTTTGTCTAACAGCTTATCAACCTGTATGGGTTATTTAATGCTAAAAAATAGGGCTTTAAGTCAATTTTTAATATTAAATTATAGTGAGAAGGTTGATTTACTCAGATTTTGATGAAATTTAAAAAAAAATTATTTTAGTAAACTGAAAATGTCTTGTAGTTTTGGATTCAAAAATGTATTGCTGGTAATATTTTTTTTCCTTCAAAAATGAATTATGGCAAAAACTTTTTTTTCTTCAAAAATGTATATTTTTCTATAAAAGTCTATTTTTATACTTTCATAGGGTTTTGACCCCACTTTGAGGGCTTAACTCTTTGTCCATAGCTGGGACCCTAACAGGTGTTGCCACTGTGGGTCAGGGTGAATTTGAGAACAACAGCAATTAAGAGGTGGTTCCATGCTCCTCACAACCTCCCAATCATAGGCCTTGCTGCCAGATACAGTTTAGCATCATACCCAGGACCCTAATACATTAATGTATGAATAAGTTATAGCAAATTTAGTATAGAAGATGAAGGAATTGAACACAGAATAGGTTACACTCGGAATAATTTTGTCCAACATTGGAAGATTCTAGAATTCTAAAACATTAAACTAAGAAGTTGATTCAAGTCATTAAATAGTCTTGTCAGATCTACACTCTCATATGGATATAATGCATCACAGCCAAGTTGTTTATAAATGTCAAAACTGTTAGCTATATACAACCATTTTTGTCAGGTCAACTATTAAAAATAAAGTTAATGAATCCTTTAAGTCTTAAGGAAGACTATACTGAACTTTACTAAATAACAGAAATTGCATCACTGGAAGAACTCTAGCAGTTGCAATAGCTAAAATGAATAGTACACACAGCTAGAAGGAAAAAAGGGTTAAATTCAAGATCTTGACTTTCAATGCTACCTTAAACAAAAGATCTGGAAGGAAATCTTATCTATATTAAGAAAAACAATAACAGTTTATGGACTTGAGAAGTCAGATTTCTTGAAACACTGTTTTAAGCAAAGGATTTTATAAAGTTCAGCCAATAGTAATGCTAACTGTTCAATCAATAAATGTTCATAGTTTCCTTTATAGAAACAGCTAATCTCACTATTACCATATATCTATGTTGGCATAAATCCTTCATTTAAACATTCCATTAAAAGTACAGATAGGCACAAACCAGTCTCTCATAATAAAAAGGAAAAAAACATCTTGAAATAGTCACTTAGCAGGAAATTATTTCTACAATCAAATTGACCATTTAAATAAAATTAAAAAGTCACCTAGTAGAACCTGTTTTATTCATTTTGTTCATCTCTCATTGCATAAATTATGTTTGTAAGTGCGTCTCTTCTAATGGTTACTTTTCTGACTGACATGATATATAGCATAAACCACATCAAAGAAAACCGTTTTTATCATCACTGGAATTTTGTTTTTAGCAGAATAGTTGGATTTTTATTATGCATCAGTCAACAAGTGATTTCTTGTTTCTTTTCCTCTTTTATTTTCTTGACCTATGAGCATACTTTTAATACAGGTGATACTTGAATTTGTTATGCAAGTGTGCCATACACAAAGTTCACTTTTACTTCTGTTGTTTAAGTCATGTCAGCTCAAAGATGTCAACTGAGTTTATTGTTTTAAGTGATTCAATAGTTAATATTTTTTATATCTAAGACATTTAAAAGTTTGGGAAAAGTTTTGCTATATCTCATAATTAGCTTTTCAGTATCTGTTAAGTATATTGATGATTAAGGCTCACCACAGGCCCTATTTGTGAATTACCACAAAGTCTTGGTATAAATTAATGGCCATCTGCTTTCTTCTCCATGGTTTTGAATTCAGAATTTTCTTTCTATTAGACTGGCTGTCATCCAAGGTCAGAAAGTCAATCCTGCTATTTAACATATATAGCTGAAAGGAGAAGATATTGCTAATGTATCAAACTCATCATCAACTTTTTAATCCTCTTGATGGTCCCAAAAATTACTCAATGGTGCCAGGTTTGTTTTGAGATGATGTTTTAAAACTTTGTTCCTTATGTATTTCTTCTGCCCTATAGCAGTTATTACATTTCATGTATGAAGCATGAAATGTCAAAGGTATTTCAAAATACATTTTTTTAAATCTAATTTTTCTTCAGAACATGGGCAGTTGTGATTTTCTATCAATACTTTTCCTTTATTATTTATTTTACTATTGAAACTGTCAGCGGTAACCATAAGATCTATGCTAACAGTTTGTTCTTTTGCACGTTTTGGTTGTGGAAATCTCTTCCAACTTCTTGATTTCCTGTTAACTACGGTCTTGTAAAATTTGGATGCAATGTCAATTATCATCTTCTGTCTTATTTAAATCTTGCTCTTTTTAGTGTCCTTTCTCTTCAATAACATTTTATCAGTTTGATTCACTTTTAATAAATCCTTGTGTCTTAGTGACTTCATCACCTTGCTTGGGGTGAAATGATGAAAAAAAAATAATATAAGAAAAATATAGGTAATACAGAAGGCGAGACACAGACATTGCAAAAAACTGCAAAAGCAATCAAAGTGCAAAAATTTGACAAAGCTTCTGGTGTCGATGGTATAGCTTATTTGTTTTTTTTAATCATTTCAGCCCAAGCAAGGTGGTACAACCACTGATGCACAGGGGGCTACATAAAAGTAAAAGTTTAGACAAGAGGAGAGTGAAGAGAAAGATAGACCAGTTACAGGGGGTGTCAGAAAAAGGGCAAGAGAAGGATGGAGATACAGGTGTGAAGACAGTTGCGAAGGTAGAGAGAAAAGAAAAGAACAAGATATACGGGGTGATGTAGAAAGGACTGGAGTCAGGTAGATAAGAGATGGGTATTGACATTGCATTCAAATTCCTGGAGGTTGTAGCCATCAGGAAAGCAAGTATATGGAAGAGAGTTCCACAGGTGAGAAGTGTGAGAAAAGAAGCTGATGAAATAGAATTGTTGACTGAATTTGGTTGATCTAACTGTAAATGGGTGGGACATTGTTGCTAGTCTGGTTGCACAAGTAAATACTTGTGACAGGGGCACCGGTGATTTAAGTTCGTTGGAGCAGAAGCTGTAAAAATATTTGTAGAATAGACAGAGGGAAGCCAAATCTCACCAGTGAGAAAGTGGCTGAAGTTGAGTTGCCAAGTTGGGACCTATCACGTTACAGATTCTCCTTTGGAGCCTGTCGAGAACACTGAGATGAACAGCAGGGGCTCCTGACCATATATGACAGCAGAATTCCATGCACAGATGGATAGTTGATTTGTACTGATAGCCATAAACATGGTTACAACTATTCAGCTTGTAAAGCTTGACAAACTTTTTGTCAATTGAAAATGTCCTGCTTTGCACTGTCCATAAAGTTCATTATCATGATTGATATCTTAAAAAGATGATCATCATCCATCAACATGTACATTGAATGCAGTAACACTTGCTTTCTGCTTCTGTCGACCAAATGAAGTTAAAAACAGTGCAGAACTTCACCTACTATTAACTTATTGGCATCATTAATATGCCTTTCCAAAGTTTAAGACTTTTTTTTTAATCGTATCACCCGGAGCAAGGCGGTAATGCCACTGATGTGCAGGGGGCTATGTAATAGTGAAAAGATTTGAAAAGAGAAAGCCAGAAACCACATTCTAAACAGGGAACAAGGGATGAGCCTCTTAACCTGTTCAATAGACGTGGGTGGAGTGTGAACCGGGCAATAGCTAGATCTATCTACTCCAATTGAAAAAAGAAAAAACAAAGTGAGAAGATTGGAAAAGAGAAAGCCGGAAACCACATCCTAAACAGGGAACAAGAGATGAGTTTCTTAACCTGTTCAGTAGACATGGGTGGAGTGTGAACCGGGCGATAGATAGATCTATCTGCTCCAATTGAAAAAAAAAAACACAAAAAAAAAACAAAGTGAGAAGATTGGAAAAGAGAAAGCCGGAAACCACATCCTAAACAGGGAACAAGGGATGAGCATCTTAACCTGTTCAATAGACGTGGGTGGAGTGTGAACCGGGCGATAGCTAGATCTATCTACTCCAATTGAAAAAAAAAAAACAAAGTGAGAAGTTTGGAAAAGAGAAAGCCGGAAACCACATCCTAAACAGGGAACAAGGGATGAGCATCTTAACCTGTTTAATAGACGTGGGTGGAGTGTGAACCGGGCGATAGATAGATCTATCTACTCCAATTTCCCAAACATTTTAGAATTTTGACCCACATGTTATAACAACCCATTCAAATTTACTGGGTAAAACATATGAAAGAACATAAAAATATTATTTTTATGATTAGGTAAAAATTGTTTTCTTTTTTTATGATGATGAATGATTAAATTGACAGTATGACTGATCCTGATTCATTAATCTCATTAAAACAGCATACTGCTTGATACAACAACAGCCTGGCAATGAAAGCTTGAGTCTTGAACTATCTCAACTGATAGCATTTAATCAAAGCTAATGGGTAATTCTAGTATAACTTTTTATAACCCACTAACATTTTGGTTGTGACCCACAGTTTGAGGAACCATGTCCTAGTTAATCTCAGGAGATTCTATTACTTTTATCTATCAAATGATTTTTATTTCTCAGTTCTCTTTAACCACATATAGTTTGTCACCAGAATTTATCACTTTAGTCTCTTACTAAACAATTTTCCATCTGAATAATATATCTAGTTGTCTCTCTTTTTCTTTTTAAGCATATACATATGATTTATGGTAAATTAATTCCGACAATGGCCATGTGAAACGAGTGTTTCTTTAACCATTACTGATGGCCATCACTTTCAAAATATTCAATTGTGAAGTTAGAACATTGTAAAATGATGGCACAATTATTGACAACATTCTTGAAACATTTTCCAGAATTCTTCTTTTTCATGTGCTGTATCCCTTCAGGATGTAGGCACTCATGGACTTCCATTTGTCCCTGTCTTTACACAAAACTGGTTGTTTATCGGTTGCTCCAGATTTCTTTTACTCATTTTTTACCAACAGTATAACATTTTTTACCAACAGTATAACATTTTTTACCAACAGTATAACATTTTTTATCTACAGTATAACATTTTTTACCAACAGTATAACATTTTTTACCTACAGTATAACATTTTTTACCTACAGTATAACATTTTTTACCTACAGTATAACATTTTTTACCAACAGTATAACATGAACATAATCAAAGTTGTCTACTACTTGGCCATGAATAATTCATCTGTTTGGTATTTCAAAAATGTTTAAGTTGGAGCATATCCAGATGTACCAGGACACAAATATTTGTCCGCTTGATTATATAACTATCTCATCCTGTATATTCCTATCTATCTAAACCGGTACATATCTATCTTATTTACTATCTTATTATTTTTTTCCTTTTATCTATAATTTATAATCTACATCATTATTAAATCTTGTTATTAAAAATTAATGGATAGAAAAGGAATGAAAAAATAAAACAAGACAATAATATCTCTATACAAATTGTAATTTTTTTAAAGAGTTTTCTATTTATATCACTGAGCTTTTTTTTTCCCTGAATGCTCAACTCATCCAAACAGGAATAAACATTTTTTGGTTTGACATCTGCCCAAACAACAAATTTAGCCATTCTATGCAAAAGCAGTGCAGGAACACTTTTGCGTAAGTTGTTATTTTAAGTAAAACCACTCAAAAAAAAAAAAAAGAAAAAAAGAAAGAAAAAAAGAAAAGAAAAATACGAATCTCAAGTAAATACTTAAAGTCAAACAAAATGACACTTCTTTATTCTATCATAGAGCTGGTCAAGTCCTCAGAATAGGTGAAACACTTAACAAAACGTCTGTGGAAACAGTATGGTAGTTCATGATTTTTGACAGAAAAGTAGTTAATTTGAGAGAAAATGTTTGCAAACTTTTTTGATAGTTATGAATTTAATTGAATATAATAAATGTAGATACCACCTTTTTCTATGTGCTTTGTCCCTTCAAAACATTGGTGATTATGGTTCTCCACAATTTTCTATCATACTTGTTAATTTAAAAAAATAACTAAGATGGGCAACTGTCTTTGTCCTTTAATGTTGTATAACCTCAGAAATTGAATAACCTCAGAATATTGAATAACCTCAGAAATTTTTCAGTTAAAAAAGAATTGATAAAACTGAAATTGAATTTCCCTCTTATAAATTGGACAAATATTCTTTTATTCAAATGCAACATTTTAATTGATGGAGATCATTGGTGCCGCCTAGGTACGAATTTACACGAGATACTAGATTAGCAACTAGGTCCCACCCTTTTACAGTGAAACAGATAAGATGTAACCGTAATTTCTACTCCAACAGCTTCTTTTCTCGCGCTTCCCACCTGTGGAATTCCCTTCCACATGCCTGCTTCCCCAACAGCTATAATCTCCAGGAGTTTAAATGTAAGGTCAATAGACACCTCCTAACACACTAACTTGCATCTATTCTCTCAAACACTCTCACTATCTAACCGACCCTCATTCTCGGTACCCTTACCCGTCTATCACCCTCCTTCTGACATTTCCTATATCTAACCATCCTTTCCCATCACTCCCCCGACCCCATGTAACCCCCTGCGCTACAGTGGCAGTGGAATGCCTTGCTCGGTGTGAAATGATTTAAAAAAAAAAAAAAAGATTTACAACATTTGAGAAAATCTATTTTTTCCTTTTGAACATTATTGAGCAATCAGAATATTTTTCTTAGCTTTTATAAACTTAAAATTTATTACAAAGAAAGAAAAGAATGCTAAACCATCATGTAATATCAGTATAAGATGTTTGTTGGCTGGTTGTTTTGTTTTTATGGCATATCAACCTCCGTGAGTCATTTATTACCAACTAAATTTTTTATTTATTTATTTATTTATTGCTGGTAATACCTTTTTCTTTCAACAATTTATTGTTGTTTTCATATAAGTTTTGTGTCTAGTAATACTTTTTTCTTTTAGAGTATCAAGATTCATTGGGATTTGTTTTGTTTTTTTAAGGGCAGGGTCCCCAAGTCCTACCCTTGTTATTTAATCCATAACTGGAGGGAAGGAATGGATTAATACAGTATAAGATGTGTGTTGTGGTGTATGGCTTGGAATGGGAAATTGGAGAGTCGAGTTTGAATTCCAGTTGAATTTGTTGCATTCACTTATGTGCAAATACCCTTGGGAAAAGTATGAATCCATTTCTTCTCTCTCCAGCTATGGGTTGAATAGCAAGACAGATTGGGTTCTATAGCCCTGGTTAGCAACCAATCTAACACAGAAAGAAATGGAAACCTCCTCCTTCTTTTTCTTCTTCTATGTGCCCTGTTCTTTCAGGACGTAGGCAATCATGGCTTTCCACGTCTCCCTATCCCTGGTAGCTCTTAGTATATTTTCTCCTGTTACACCTCGCAGCCCTTGTTCCGTCATCCACCTGATCAGGCCCTTCAAATATGTTATCCGCTGCCTTCCTCTGTCTCTTTTTCCTTCTATCTGGCCTGTCAGTATCAGGTTCTCCAAGCCCTCCTTCCTCATTGCATGTCCCAGGAACTTCAGTTGTCTCTTCCTAATGCTCACTATTAATTTTCTTTTCATTGCCATTCTTTCCAACACCTCATCATTGCTCACATGCTAGGTCCATGATATCCGCAGCATCCTTCTGTAGAATCACATTTTTGCTGCTTCAAGTTTTTTCCTCATCTTCGATGATATTGTCCAGCATTCACTGCCATATTGAAGAACTGACATCACATAGCAATCAAGCGCTCTCTTCTTTGTTTCTAGTGAAATTTTCCTGTGTCTTAGTACTTTAATCAACTTCTGGAATACATCCTTCACCATGCCAATTTGCCTTTGAATCTCTGTTGCACTTTCCATCTCCTGTTAGAACACTTCCTAGATATTTAAATTTTTGTACATGCTTGATTCTTGTATCCCCCCCACCTGTAAACCTAGTGTGGCAAAATCTTTTGTCTAGTCAGTCATGGATTGAAAGAGATGTGATTGCTTAAGCATGTATCACATATGGTACCTGACTGACTGACTGAATATCAATCTTCCTGTATGGTAGTGAATACTGGACAATCTCATCAGGGAAGAAGAAGAGACTTAAAACAACAGAAATGTTCAAAAGGAAACTGAGAATACCATAGACTGAACATGTGAGTAACAACATTTTAAAGAAAATAGAAACCAAAAAAGACTTATACTTAACATCTGGAATAGTCAAAATTTCTAGGGCATATAATCAGGAAAGAGGGCTTGGAAAATTTAATATTCACAGTACAGATTGCAGGCAACAATGCGTAGCTTACCTAGCTAGCTTGAGTAAATGGATCACAGAACAAGGTTTAAGAGAAATAACAAAAAGACAAAAATTATTAAGAGCTACAAAAGACAGGAAATTGTGGAGAGCCTTAATCCCTAACATACTGAAGGAACACATAAGAAGTTCATCATTGCGAAGTGAAGAATTCTGTGAGGCCAAAAGCTTAAAATAAAAATATAAAAATCTCTAACAAAGAATCTGCATTTGAAAATTCTTTGATAAATTGCCAAAAAGAATAAAATTATCTAAAATTCATGCTCTGTTAACTTCTTTTAATTGCAACTGAGATGAATAATAATGGTTGGTTTTCTGTCTATTTGTTTTATAGAAATTCGATCTGTTTTACTTTTATTCTCGACAGTTGAAAGATGGAAAGCAGCTGTTAATGTTTGCTAGCATCTATTCCAAAAGACGGTTCTATTATCACTTATGTGTCTTGTTCTTTCAAGACATGGAGGGTCATGGCTCTCCACAACTTCCCTATTTTCCTCTTACCCTTTTGTTTTCCAAAAACAATTTTGAAAAATAATGGATATACTCTTTATTTCACAATCATACATAATAAATCTTACTTGGAATCAGAAACAATGGTTAAGAGGTGGTATGCTGACTTTAAACATGTTCGTACAGACACAAATGATGCTGAATGCTCATGTTGCCCAAAATCAGCAGTTGTCCCGTAAAACACCAAAAAAAATTCCACAAACTTATTTTGGCAGACCGTAAACTGAAATTGAATGAAATAGCAGAGGAACATATCAGAAGGCAGTGTATTCACTATTTTGCAGGAACATTTGTCAATGAGAAAGCTGTGTTCAAAGTGGGTATTGTGTTTGCTCTCAGTTGATCAAAAACAATGTATTGACAATTCAGAGCATTGTTTGCAACTGTTTCAACACAACAAGGAGTTTTTGAGTAAATATGTGACAATAGATGGACCATGGATCCACCACTTCATGTCAAATAGCTAAGTGAACAGCAACAGGTGAAAGCCGCCCAAAGTGACCAAAGATGTAGACATCAGCAGGCAAGGTTTTGGCCTCTGTATTTTGGGATGCGTCAGGTATTTTGTTTATCAATCATGTTGACAGTGGAAGAACCCTAATAGCAAATGTGATATAGCATTATTAGTGCATTTGAAGGAAGAAATCACCAAATAAAGAAGAAAAAAGTGATCTTTTACTAAGACAATGCAACATGCCACAAGTTGATTGCAATGATAGCAAAACTACATGAATTGCCCTTCCAATTGCTTCTGCATGCACCCTTTTCTCCAGATTTGGCTCTCTGCAACTACTGGCTGTTTGCAGATCTCAAAAGAATACACAAGATGAAAGGGAAAGAAATTTGGCTCCAATGAAAAAATGATATTGAAAACCGAGGGGTATTTTGAGGCCAAATACGAATCGTTCTACAAAAAAGGCATCGAATCATTAGAGAAGGATTGGAATCAGTATATCACCCTAGAAGAAGACTATGTTGAGGAATAAAGTTGAATTTTGCCTAAAAGTTGTTGTTTTATTAATTAAGCCCAAGATTTGTTGAGTGATGTGTTATAACAAACACAGGAATTTTAGAGAAAATAGAAACAAAGTGAATATTTATACTTAACATCAAGAGGATATGGTTAAAATTTATAGGGTATACAATGAGGGAAAAGGGCTTGGAAGATCTGATGCTAGCAAAGCAGATTAGATGTAAGATGGATAGTGGAAAAAATGCATAACCTACTTAGTGAGCCTGATTAAAAAGATGGAAGAACAAGGTTTAGGAGAAATAACAAAAAGACAAAATTTATTAAATGTTTTAAAAGATAAGAAATTGTGGAGAACCATGATCACCTAGATTCTGAAGCGACACGGCACTTAAAGAAATAAAAGACCAATTATAAGTAAAACAAGAGTAATGGGTATGAGCCTTCTCCTCAGGCTCAATACAAAACACTTTCTTTCCTGACCAATATGGCTGACATTTTGTAATCTACCTTCTTCATTTGATTTAAGTTAGATTAGTTGAATAGTCTGACCTTTTACACCTTTGCTGCTGACTGCTACGTAAGAAAACAAAAGAAAATATTTCATTGAATCTCAGTCAATATTGTTCTTAGAAATGGCATTGGCTTTGTGCTGCCAAAACCCACAACTGAATGTGAAATTTTGACTAGCTTTCAACAAAGAAATAAAATAAAAGATTGCTATTCTATGGAATTGGTGGACGACATTGTGGAGACACCTTTGGATAAAGTTCTTTACTAAAAGCTTACCTCAATTAAACATTAACCTAAATGTCACCAGCCACAAACTTGCTTGTCACTATGCTTTACAGAAGCAATGATCCTAATTTATTTCTTTGATTAAGCCTTGGCCTATTCAAATATGTAGTTTCTTACACATATAGCAGCTAAGTTAAATATTGGAGACATTTAAGTGATAATTAGTTGCTGAATGTTTGTACTGTTGCAGTTTTAATAATATTTGTGCATTTATATTGACAAACTCTAAAGAGAAATTGGCAATTCCATATTTAATATGTTACTAAAAGTTTTTAGAAAGTAAATATTTTTTACCAGAACAGATATAAAAACAAATGTTTATTAAATTTATTTAAATACAATTTATCAAAAATGCTGTCACATTTTCAATACTCGAGTTTAATGGGAAGGCCAATTTTCATTTCCATCTCGATTTCCATTTGTCCAAGAAAAAAGTTTAAAAGAATGTATTAAATTATATTATGCCATTAAACTACCTTTATTTCAAACTACTTTATGTCATTAAATTATATTATGCCATTAAACTACCTTTATTTCAAACTACTTTATGTCATTAAATTATATTATGTCATTAAACTGGGATTTAAACAACTTTATTCCATTAAAATTTATTATGCCCTTAAACTTTGTTTTAAACTGCTTTGTTTCTGAATGTTCTGAAACTAATGAAAACTTTTAGTTATTAAAACAAATGAAAGTCTGTTAGGGCTAAATCTCACAAGAATGGAGGATGTCAAAGAACTTCAAATCCCAATGATTTTATTTTTTTTTCTTCGTTTTGTTTTACAGAGTGTGCTAGCATTGTCACGGTAACTTACAGTCTTAAGGGACACAGCACATAGAAAAAAGAAGCTTATAATGAACAACACATTTCATATTCCATCAGATATGAAACAAGGCCTTCAGTGAACGGACTGTTGATTTTGGGGTTGGCACTAATTTCTCATTTTTGATAACCACTATTTTGTTTTCTGTTGACATGCAAAACCCATTTTTCATCACCTGTACAATGTGACAAAAAAAAAAAAAATGAAAGGTTGGAATTACTGGTTAAATGATTTCTGCAGATAGTGGAATATTGTTTGGTTCTCAAATAAAAATCTCAAAGAAAGTAAAAGGCTGTTTTTGAAAGATTTTTTCAGTGAAACACTGAAATGCACAGTAAATGTCACACTGTCAGATGATAGAGATGAGAAAGTAATTTTAGCTGCAGTTTCATACCTATTCAAGCTTCACTCTTCATCTGCAATTCTTCATGGTAAAATGAGATTACTTTCTGAACACCCTTATATATATCTAAAAATTTTTTTTTTATTATTTCATCCCAGACAAGGCAATAAAGCCACTGAGTCACAAATGGTAACAGTATTAGACAATATGAAGAAAATATACTATGAAGTAGAACAGATGATAAAGAGGAAGAATTAAAATAGAAGATTAACAATTGACATTGCATTTAAATTTTTGATGATCAAAGTTGACTGGGAAACAAGAAGTCAGAAAATTGTTCCAGAAGTGAGAAGTGTGATAGAAAAGCTATTAGCATAGAACTTACAGTTACATCTAGCCATTCCAACTATAAAATAATGAGACCTTGCCGCCAATCTAGCACTGTGCTTATATTTATAAAGTCTAGGTATCATACCAGAAAATATTTCTAGAAAAGGAACAAGGAAGCTACATTACAGTGGTGGGAAAAATGACTGAAGAATGAAAATCAAAGAAGCAGCTAACAGGTAAGACGCTGAAAAAATGTTTAATTAAATGTTTTACTTGTTTAAATTTTTTTATATTGCTGGGATGTTGTTCAGAGGACGGATTAATAAAATCAGTATTATTTTCTCATGAAGTAAATGTTCTTACTTAGAAACTAGTATGAATTGTAGTCAAAACAATCTTAGGATTTTAGTTGTTAATTTTTTAAAAGCTTACCAATTACTTATTCTTATTGGAGGCGTTTCTTATTACAAACTAATGTGTTTTCAAAAGTAAATAAAGTTCTCACTAATAAAATGATAAACTGAGACTGTCATATGACAAAACTTCGGTCCTGACAGCTTGCTACCCAGGCATTTAATCGATGATATAGGAAAATAAAAGATGACATTCACTGCTGTGAAGGCAGATGCTTTTGGGTGATAACAAATGTTACTCACTGTAAAGAAACATTACATGAAATCAAGATGTTTAATCTTCTACAGCTGTGGTAGGAAGAAAGTGTTTGCTATTTTTCTTCCTCTTTCCTTTTACAATCAATAAAACAAAAATGAAACTGGGAAATGTTCTTATTTCTTTAGGGGATTGTGTTTGCAAACAAAGATTGTTGAGTCAATGTGAATGTGTTGATACATATACGTATGTGTGTGGTCCAGTCTGAACAAATGAGAAAATCAGATTTAGTATTTTTTGCAGAAAGATGAATGTCTTTTGCTTGCCAGAAGTTATACTGAAGAAAGTATCATTTGTCACAAAACTGTTTCTTATGGTCGTGTTTACCCAATAAAAAGTCCAAGAGCCCCTCAAGGTAAAGGATTTCATTGATTTGTTTATTATGGTTTATCAACCTTTTGCAGGTTATTTAAAGACAGAAAATATTTTCAGATTGTAAGAATTGTTGGAGGAGATAATGATTTTTAGTGATACAAGTTTGACCAATTAACCAATAGCAGAGTGGGACAGAAGAGAGGTGGAATCATACTTTTCCCAATAGTATTTGCTCATACATGAATATAATGGACCTCACTGGAATTAGAACTTGGCTCTCTGATTTTCAATTCTGAGTTTTTATGCATTACACCACCTGCACATCTAATCATACAGCACCTTATATTCCAAAATATTCATCCATCTACACACCCGACCTTAATTATTAGGCCACCCAAGTTTTTTTAAAAAAATGATGTATTTCATACTATTTTTAGTATTTATTGTGGATAACTTTAAATGAAAATAGAATGGTTATTTTGTTGTTATTATTACCTGGCAAAATTTTACAAGGCAGCCAGGAAGCCTTTGCCAATAAGAAGAGACTAGCATGGGGAAGAAAGCACAAAAACTGGACACCAGAACAGTGTCTTTGATGCACATGTTAATGTGCAGTATTAATAAAAGAACCATTCTATTTTCATTTGGAATTATCCACTTGGTAATAAATACTAAAAATAGTATGAAATACATCATTTTTTAAAAATACTGGAATGGCCTAATAATTATGGCTGGTAGTCTATGTACTGAGCAGGTTTGACATTGCTTAACTTCAGTGATCATACGAGAAGTAGTTTTTCAACCTTATATAGCATAAGCCTCAAGGTAGAAGGTTACTGCCTGGTGTTGTATGGGTGTAAGAAAAAGTAAGAATTGATGAAGAAAAGATAATGGCGGATTTTGTTGGAAGTCCGTTCTACAAAGCATCAGTTTTTAGAAGAAGCTGTATGAATGGAACTTCTTACTAATGGAATGGGGATGATTCACTCTTGTAGACATGGGATAATAGATCCTAGTTGTAAAGGTCAGGGACAGTAGGACTAAAGGAATGTAACTAATCAGAACACATGCCATAGAAATAACAGTTTGCATTGTTTATATACAGATTATTGTCATCAGCTTTCAACAAAGATATGGATAATAATCCACATATAAATAATATAAATGATGCAAGAAGATTTTTGACATCAAATTTAGAGGTAATAAAGTGCATTTTATGCACCAAAAGTAAATAAATTTAAAAATATTTACATATTAACGCAAAAGACATTCTTTTGTATTGCTAAGGTGGATAGAATACACAAAGTGTTCTGCGATATTATTCAGCACAATATCTGGGGCTAAATGGCTATACACAGAACAGTACAATAGTTACAATAACTGACAAGACAGAATTTACAACACAGAGAAGAGAGGTTTAGATTGCAATAGTCACCAAAGTAATGTCTAAAAATTATGCCCCGAATGCTACTATTCTTAATTATATAAACCATTTCAAACCATAGGTCATTCCATCATTGAAAGTGCTGCAGAGGTGTCAGCCACTCTACAATACATTTAGAACCTGCCCTGTGTATGAGTGAGAATTTCTGTATACACAAACAAAAATTTAGTTGATATTCTTCTTCTACTATGAGCTGTGTCCTTTCAGGCTGTAGGCAATCATGGCCCTCTGTATCTCCCTATCACTTGTCACTCTTAATACTCGTCCTCTGCTTAACCCACTAAATCTCCACTACATCTGCTAAATTCAATCAAGTATGACATGCATTGCATTTACTTGTCTCCCGTCCTCTCTATCCTGTGAGCATTGGGTTCTTCAAGCCCTCCTTCCTCATTACATGTCTCAAAAACTTCAGCTGTCTCTTCCTGATACCAAGTATCAGCTTCTTTCTCATGTTCATCCTCTCCAAAACCTTATTGCTTTTCACATGTTCAGTTCATTGTATCCTTAGCATCCTTCTGTAGAACCACATTTTGGTTGCTTCAAGTCTTTCTTTCATCTTTGATGAGATTGTCCACCATGTGCTGCCATATTGAAGGACAAACATCACATAAAAATCCAGTACTCTCTTATTTGTTTCCAGAAAAATTTCTTGTTTCTTAAAACTCTACCCAGCTTCTGGAATGCATCCTTAGCTTTAGAATGTACTGGTTCTTAAGGGGAATAAGAAGATCATGATAGATATGTCTTAAAATGTTAGAACATCGTTTCAGTGATAACAAATGGTAATCAATGAAGTTATTTACTGTGCCTTGAGGAGCTGAATAAATATGGTTGAAACCCTTAAATTCAAGTAAAATATCTTGGAAAATCTGGATGTAAAATCTCAAATAATGATTATTATTAAATATTCACCTCTATAAATCCATAAGTATTTTCCTTTTTTAAATTTATCTGGGTTTTGTAAAAGATTTCTTGAGAATTTAAAGATGTGATATACCAAAGAAAGAATAAAAAAAAATAAGTAAGTACTGACACAAAGAGAGAACCTTTAAATATGCAAACAATAAATAAATGTCCCCCCCCGTCCCTAACTTCTCCAGCCAACTAATTTGGGTGTGGTAGGGTATTCAGTTAAAGCTTACAAACGGTTGACAACTGGTTCTGATTCTTCCATTTTTTTTTTTTTTAGCAATTTCTCTTTTTGGTGATTGCTCTTTTTTTTCTTCTCTTTCTAAGATCTTGTTATACTTCCCTTCTTTTGATAAAATACACACACAGATGCACAGAGAATATTTTTGATACTTATTAAGCTTAGTACTAATTCAGTTAGTTAAGTGCCATACGTGAAACACGCTTGGGCAATCATGTCTCGAAAAAGACATAACTGACTGAGCAGAAGACTATCTCGCAGTAGGCTGCCATTACTTTCTGCAGTAGACTGGTTGCCAACCAAGGCTAGAGAACCCAATCTGTCCTGTTATTTACCCCATAACTGGAGGGAAGAGATGGATTAATACCTTTTTGAAGGGTATTTGCGCGTAAGTGAATGTAATGAATTCAACTAGAATTTGAACTCGGCTCCCTGACTTCTCATTCCGAATCGATATCCACTGCACCACAACGCACATCCTAGTACTAACTACACAAGCTAAATGGCCAATTTGTGTATATGGGGGTTCAGAAAGATTATTTTTTTTGGTTAAGGGAATCTGGCTGGCTGAAATAATGTTCAAAAATCATATTTTCACTTATAAGAATTATATCAGTGCCAGATGCCACAGTTTTAACTGTTTAAAAGCAGTTCTCACAGACTTATAAAAATGAGAACTTTTGAGATAAATTCTAAGGAAAGAAAGCTTGAAGGACTTAACACTCATATCAAAGGTGAAAGAAGTTTAAGAAATCAATGTGTATACTTCTTGACGTATAAGGAAATAGTAACACAAAGGCCACCAAAGACAAAGAGAAGTTGTAAAGGTATTTAGAGCAAGAAAAGGAAAGAAGCTATGGAGAGTCATTATTTCTCGTAGTCTTCCTTTTCTCATTCTTCTTGTTTTTCTTGATAGCTTTAAACCTGTAGGTGATATGTTACCACTCATTCTCAAGTAATTGAATATCTGAATATATTTCATATACAGGGTGTCTATAAAGTTTGTGTGTACTTTAAAAATTTATAACTTTATTTGTATTTGTCATAGAAATAATTTGTAAAAAGGATTACAAAGAAGTGCATTTTTTAAAGTTTTATTGAAATTTTATTTAAGTTTCTACATGTCCTCCATCATTAGCAATACAAAGGGTAATACAATTTTTCTGTTCATATTTTTTTTACTTATCTAAAAATTGTTGCATATTTTGTGGTAGAGAATTATTTAATAAGTAAACTTAAAACTAGCTACATTAAACTTTATAACATTTTTTACAGATTATTACTATCACAAATACAAAAAGTTATAAATTTTTTAATGTGCACACGGACTTTATGGACACCCTGCATAAGATGAAATATTATCACACATTATATAATCTTATTCATTCATGATAGAAAATATTTTTATATGTATTTATGACTAGCAGTATAGCCTGGCGTTGCTTGGGTGTAATGAAAGCTTTAAAACTAATCCATGGTCCTGGAGCTCAGACTCTTTGGACATTGGTGCGAAAGACTAAAAAGCAATAGTTGTTTCCAGTTAAAGCGAAACCATAGACTGAAAGAAAAATGAATGGATGTAAGGCAAATTTTGATTTCCTGGTATCGATATCAAATAAGTTTTTCATCGTAAACTGAATTTTGAAAGCTAAATAAGTCCTCTGAGTAAATGGTATCATGGCTGAAACTAAGAACTACAATTATACCTACTTAGAGCCAAACCCAAAGCAAAAACTAAAATAAAAGGGCTGAAAAAAATACAGACATACAGGCAGATAAGCAAACACACACACAAACATCTTTCCTTTTATATATATATATTATTGATTTTCTGCACTATTGTAAGAACTGCAACCTTGAAACTTCTGAATATTGTTTCTTATGTTTTTGTCTATGAGTGTATCAAATTTGATTAAAATCAGACCACTCCTTCTATAACCCGATTTTTTCGATTATCGATTTTCGATATTTATCGGAGGTACCTCGACACAAAACCTAGCTAAGAACACTCGTAGATGCTTATAGTACAACTGTGTAAATTTTCAAGAAAATCGGTTCAGCTGTTTCGGAGTCTATAGGTAACGGACACACACACAGACAAAGTTCCATTTATAAATAAGTTTAGATTAGATGAGTATATAAACAAGATAACTTATTGGGGAGGGAAGTTAATGTATTTACAGTCAAAATATTCTCATCATTAAATGAGATTAAACATTAAATCTATTTATTGCATTCAGTTTAGTTTGTCACAAGACCACTGTAGTAGATCAATGTCATTAGTCTAGTGAAAGGGTTGGAGTGATGGGTTCATTAACCATCACATCTCAAGAGATGCTGCATCATCCACAAATATATACTTGGATGCATTAAGTTCCAAAAATGTCTTTCTATTTACACTGTTAACTTTGTCATAATAATTTTGTGAATGTCACAATAAAAATGAGGAAAATAAACAAAGACGAGGACACTATTCCAAACAGTCCGAACCGCATTGTTACACTACGTCCTCTCAAATATAAATAGAAGTCTTTCTATAGAAATATTTTCTCTCTTTGTTCACTTAGAATTTTTTTTCAATCATTTCACAGCCAAGCAAGGCAATAATGCCATTAAGATGCAGAAAATTACTGAGAGTGAAAGAGAATGAGAAAACTTTAGTGAGGAGAAAGGACAATAAAGAGCAGGATTCAGAAAGACAGAAGATGGTCAGTCAGTTAGTTAAGTGCCATACGTGATACACACTTGGGCGATCATATCTCGAAAGAGACATGACTGACTGGGCAGAAGATTATCCCGCAGTAGGTTGCCATTGCTTTCTGCTGTAGACTGGTTGCCGACCAAGGCTATAGAACCCAATCTGTCCTGTTATTTGACTCATACCTAGAAAGGGAAGAGCTGTATTATATTATTATGTAGTAATTAGTGGAGGATCAGTTTATTACTTCTTAACAATATAAGACTGATCCCCCACTTTATACCCAGTAGAAATTTTAATTATATTTCTATTACATTCAGTCAGTTAAGTGCCATACATGATACACGCTTGAGCAATCATGTTTCAAAAGAGACATGACTGACTGGGCAGAAGATTATCCCACAGTAGGTTGCCATTGCTTTCTGCAGTAGACTGGTTGCTGACCAAGGCTATAGAACCCAATTTGTCCTGCTATTTAACCCAAAAATGGAAGGAAGAGACGGATTAATACCTTTCCCAAGGGTATTTGCACGTAAGTGAATACAATGGATTCAACTGGAATTTGAACTCGGCTCCCGGGATTCTCATTCCGAGCCGATATCCACTGTACCATAATGCACATCCAATGGTAATTGACAACTTATTTAAATTTTTGAAGATTGTAGATAGCAGGGAAGCAAGATAGTGAAAGAGTTTCACCAATGAGAAGTGTGAGAAAATAAACTATTAGAATAGAACTTCTGGTTACATTTAGCTGTTTCAGTCGTAAAATAGTGAGATCTAATTGCCAGTCTAGTAGTAGAATTAAATTCATGCAGTTGAGGGACCAAGGTGGAAAGCTCATTAGAAAAATTGCCATGAAAATATTTATAGAAAAAGATAGGGAAATCATTAGAAAGTGATAAGAAAATGACTGAAGTGTAGATGCCAGGTCATGATTGATAATATTGCAAACCCTTCTTTGAACTTCATTGAGAATCTAGAGCTATATAGCAGGAGAACCAGACCAGATATAACAGCAATTTTCATGGCACAGATTAATGGTTGATTTACAAATATGCAAGATAGATTCCGACAAGAAAAATTGTCTGGCATGACACAGTGAGACAGCTTTTCTAGCAGCAAACCTAGCAATTGATTCATTATAATCATTCCACTTCATTTCAGTGAAAAGTAGGAGACCAAAAAAGTGTAATGACTTGCTCTTCTAGAGGTTAGTATTGGCCATGCTCATGAAAGACAAAAATGGTTATCTATGATGATGAAAACACAGAAATTTTATTTTGGAGGTATTAAAATTTATAAGCCGTTTCTTGCCCCAGTTAACAACTGATTAGAAGTCATTTTCAAGATCAGCTGCCAGTTTTACTTAGTTGGACCAATCAGACTAGAGAGTAAATAGCTGTGTCACCAGCATAAATACTGAATTGGCAACTGATGATATCGAGAGAGTTGTTGATGAAGATAACAAACAATATTTCTAAGGATAGAGCCCTGGGGGACTTCAGCATTAATGTGAGACGATCACTAATAACTATTAACATACTGACCATCAGTGTGTTAATGGTTATTATATGACCTTGATAAATGAAAGGTATGAACTGGGAAAGATTGGTGGAGCAAATATGGAGAATATTTTAATTATCTAAGATTTGAAGAAGACATTAAACCAGAATCAATAGATGTATGTACATTAACACTGCAGACTTCTGTGTGGAATATGAAGCCATAGCCTAACCATGGTAAGTGTTGCTACTGTGGTTTCCATAGCATGAAGCATGGTTGCTAGCCTAATGACCAACTGGTTTTGAATTCAGAGTTATCCTCTTAGACTGGTTGTATAAACTAGAAAGCTCAATTTGACTGTTTATTTCTAGCTTGGAAATAAAGAAATGAATTTAATCCTTTCAAAGAGAACTTGTGTGAAATCAAATGCAATAGACTTGGCTAGAAATTGAACTTCATATGCTAATTTCAGTCTCCACATTGAAACACACTATGCCACATATATATCCGTATCAGATTGTGTTTCTAGACTGAAAGCAACCGAGTCATTTAACCTTTGCTGCTGTTTATCATTACATTGCTGAGACCAGATCCATGACATCGCAAACTATGAATTGTACGCCTGACCATGAAGAACACATTCTACAGGCTGTCTGATATGATCCAGGTATCAGCACTCGTCAAGTGGCCCTAGCATGTCATACATCTCATAGTACCACATGGAGGGTACTTCAAGTGCAGCTCTTGTAGCTGTATCACTTGCAATGTGTGCAGCATTTAGGCCTTCTGACCACTCACCATGGAAGAAATTTTGCTGGTGGTTTACTGCACAAACTGCTGATCCATTGTTTGTCTCTTCAGTTATGTTTATAGATAAGATATCATTTGGTAGAGGTGAAATAATAAATTTACACAATCAACATTTGTGAGTGTATCAGAACCCCAGGGTAAAATACCGACTAGTTGCCAGAAATAGTTTATGATTAATGTGTGGACTGGAATTATATTTGTCTGGTAAATCCATATGTTCTCCCAGCACATCTTACAAGAGCTGTCTACAGGGAATTTATTTCAAACACACTTCCAGACCTGCTAGAGGATCTACCATTGAAGATGGATATGGTTCATGCATGATGGGGCTCCAGCACATTTTAATCACATTGTTTGTGATGCACTGGCTGACATGAAAGATAGGTAGGAAGGTAGGGGAGGAATGGTTCTATGACCTGCTTGTTCTCCTGAAGCCAGTCCTTTGTCCTTTGGGTTTTTATCTGTGGGTCCACCTAAAACAATTGGTTTATGCAGCAGACATTAATAATAGAGACACTTCATCAACATGTCACAGGAAGCCATTTAACATTGTGTAGAAGTATTTGAAATGGTCCACCAGTCACTGATCCAATAAATACAAGTATGTGTAGAAGAAGCTTTATGGTCTTTTTTTATAGACATTTTATCTTTTTTTGGTGTGAGAAACCTGTCCCCAAAGTCTGCAGAAGTATTTTTCATACACTCTCTCTCTCTCTTTATATATATATATATATATATATATATATATATATATATATATATATAGGAAAGAATATTAATACAAAGTTTTGAATTTAAAAACGTACTTTTTTAAACAGTATTTGTTTATTTTTATTGTATTTTTATATTTCAGACCGTCCTCGGTCCTTCATCAGAAACAAGTGATTTTTAAATTAGAATTGGAAACGTATTTTACGATAGCGTCCGAATATATTTTGTTTACATCACGTGGTGTCGATAAACCAATCAGCATGCGGCACGTCCGTTTGTTTATTTTCGGTAAACCAATCAACACGCGGCACGTCCGTGATATGTGCGCACTTTGGATGGTATTCTGTCACTATTCAGTTATGTGCCATACGTGATACACACTTTGGGCGATCATGTTTCTTTCGAGACATGACTGACTGGGCAGAAGATTATCCTGCAGTAGGTTGCCATTGCTTTCTGTGGGAGACTGTTTGATGACCAAGGCTATAGAACCAAATCACTCCTATTATTTAACCCATAGCTGGAGGGAAGAGACAGATTAATAACTTTCCCACGGGTATTTGTGCGTAAGTAAATGCAAGGAATTCAACTGGAATTTGATCTCGGCAACCCGATTTGTCATTCTGAGTCGATATCAACTGCCCCACAACGCATATCCGGGGTCACTGAAAGAAGGTAATTGCAATAAAGCTAACAAATGTCTTGTTTCTAACTTAATAAATTCATGAAATAACATCACTGCTTCATCTCAAATTTCTGAGTACTATTGAAATAGTTTTATTTTATTTTCTTCCAATTCATTTTTTTTCTTATCACCATAGTTGTAAATGAAAACCATTTTTAATGACACAATCATGATATAATATTAAATTATTTCTTCCTCCCTTTCATTTAGACATTTGGCTTTTGTCTTTGTAAAATGTCCTTTATTAATTATGTGAAAAATGTTTTGAATCAGAAATGCTTTGCTCTTAAGAAAAAAGTTCATTTTCTTGAAAGGAATGCAAACACTTTGTATTTATTTTATTGTTTCACAAGGTCATTTTTTGATTAAGAAATTTTATTGAAGATTCTGAGTCGTTAAAAGAAAGAGGAACTTTTTCTTGTTTTGTAATTCTATTAGAATGGTAAAGTATGCCAGAAGCAAAAGAAATGTCAATAACTGACTCAAAGAGAAAATGCTCATATTGGAAAGCATCTGAATTCAAATAGTCTGATTGATTGGATCAGAATTCATTAAACATTTTGTTTTTTTTTATACTTGCATAACAAGAATTGATAGTGATGCTCAGCAGCCTGGACGTATTTGGGAAAGACTTGAGAATAATCAAGAATCTTTACAGGCAGCAAAGCGCTTGCATACAGACAGGTAATGAATTGAGTATATATATATATATATATATATATATACACACATACACAAAGATAGAAAGGGTTACGAAACGTTAATGAAGTTGTCATAGATGTTTGGTAAAAGTATTTTTTCTTTATATAATTTGTTTAGCTTTTTTTTTGCAGGACTTGTTGATGGGATTCATGTTCCTTCATTAACCTATTGAATTACGAACTCACTCCAGATGAAATAGAATTCCTTAATCTCGGACCAAATGTTCATGTCACACAGAAGCCTAATTCAATGCTTATCCAAATGTTGGAGAATTTTTGTCTTTATTTTCACCTGAATATTAAAGCTAAAATACGATGTTTAGAATGGCTCATGATTAAATATAATAGACATTCATTGTCTCTTATATTTAACAGTATATATTAGAAAATTATCTACTGCCTCGATATACTATATATATATATAATCAAAAAGAGACCAAAACGTTTTAGGACACATACTGAGGAAAGAGGGAAAGAAAAATTTGACACTCACAGGACATACTGAAGGCAAGTGGGGTTGGGTGCAGAAAACAGCAGTGAGTAACCTAAGCTTGTATAAATGGATGGCAGAAGAGAAACTGGGAAGGATTATGAGGAGACAAACATTGTTTTGAATTACAAAGAATAGGAAGATTAGAAGAGCCATAATTATGGTGAGTGACCTCCTATTATTTGTAGCTGTAAATAATGTGTGTCTTTTCTCTTACTCACTCTTCCTTTCCTGTTGTCATTCATTTATACAAGTTCACTGGGTAGGCTGATCTTTGCTTTTCTCTGTCCCTCTTGTCATCAATGTCATGTGAATGCCAAATTTTCCAGCCCTTCTTTTCTCATTGTGCCCCGAAAATTTCAATTGTCTCTTTCTTATTGTAAGTTTAAGTGCCCTCTTGTTTCTATTTTTCTTAAAAACTTGTTACTTACTTGCTCCACCCAGGATATTCTCAGCTGCCTTCTGCAGAACAACATCTGTTGCCTCGAGTTTTCTTTTCATCTGCAAGGAAATTATCCTGCATTCATAGTCAGCTGCATTTTTACTAATTACTTACCAATGAGATATTCTGTTGTTATAGTAACATTAGTTATATTAGTTTATTTTATAGAGTATAAAATGGCTCATTCGTAATTTGAGAAAAGTGAGCTGCTAAAAAATTGTTTATTATTTCATTCATTCCAGTTTATCTTTAAATATTCCTTGTTCCCTGTTTAGGATGTGGTTTCCAGCTTTCTCTTTCCCAATCTTTATACTCTTATGTAGCCCCCTGCGCATCAGTGGCATTACCGCCTTGCTTGGGGTGATATGATTAAAAAAAAAAGAAAAAATATTTTGTATTTTTAATTATTTTAGAAGCAGAATTATTTCCTACATACTAGAGTTAACTGCATTGACAAAAATCTACATAACTCATACAAAAAATATAAATGTTACAATTGCAAAATTATTAAAATGTTGTCATCATTTTTTTATGGTAGTTATAAACTAATACAAAAACTTGACGTAAAATTTATTTCTGAAAGAAAAATATTAACCAAAAATATGAAAAATTACTCACAAATAAAAAAAAAATTGAAAGAAACTGACCAACACTTTAAAGTTAAAATTATATTTTTTATATGTACACTTATAATAAATGTTTTATTTTATGTCTGGTATATTATCAAAATATGACTCACTGTTTATTTCTTGTTTATTCTCTAGGAAATTCATAACAAACCGGATTATATAAAAAGAAGAACATTTATCTTCAAAAGACAGCTTCTATTATGTAACAATATACCCCCAGATATCTTTCACACACTTCTATATACATAAAAAACATTTTTGTTGGTCTTAAAAGCAAGTAACTTAGCAGTGAAAGTCTTTTGGGAGTTTCAACTTTTCACTGGTTGTTCTTGTTTCAGTATTTTATGACTAACTTGATAAATCTGATTGTTCATGGTGATGTAATCTCATAAAACATGCTGAATAGAAACTACAATACACTTGGCAGTGATTAAAGTACTTCCTTGATTATCTGGACAGAATATGAGGAGAAAAAAATTGAAATCATCCTGTCCTTTTTTTAATTATCTGAACAAAACTTTCTTGATTTTTAATCTCAGACAAGCATTTTGTAATTTTACAAAATCCTACACAACATTTGATAAAAATGCTAATATAATTAGTTCAGTTAATTCTTGTTAATTTTTTCATTGTTTGCATACAAATAACATTTATTTGAATTATCACAGCTTTAATGACACTACTTCAAATAAATGCTTCCATGAATACTGGAAAGATTAATAAGAGTTATAGGGCTTAAAAAAAACCAACTAATTCCCTGATAAACTGTTTTAAGAAAAATATTTGTTAAATTTCACCTGAAAGTACTATTTGCTAAATGTTTCCTTATAGGTAAATGCCTAATATTACTATTAATCCATCTTCAGCAGGTGGATGTGTAGCTGGTGTAAGGAACAGCAACTCAGAATGAGAAACTGGAGAGCAGAGTTCAAATTCCAGTTGGGTTTGTTACATTCATTTATGCACAAAATCACTTGGGAGAGGTATGAATCCATATTTTTTTCTCACATATGGGTTGATAGTACAACTGGAGAAGTATCTGAAAAAATTATTGTTACAGCCTACATAGGGTTGATAAGTTTTAAAAAAAACAATCAAAATGGCCATTAGCAGCAGCAAAACACATGGCCATCAGGAAACAAACAAAAATAAACTTGATGATGTCCATTGTGGTGCAAAGGATATCAGCTCGGAATGAAAAATCAGAGAACTAAGTTTGACTTGCAGTTGAATTCATTGCATTCAATTACACGCAAATACACTTGGAAAAAGTATGAATCTGTCTCTTCTCCCTCCAGCTATGGTTTAAGTAACAGGACAAATTGGATTCTATAGCCTTGGTTGGCGACCAGTCTACCACAGAAAGTAATGGCAACTTATTGAGACATAATTGCCCAAGTCTGTATCACATATGACATTTAACTGACGGAACTGATATAGATGTTAAATTTATATAAAAAAAATAACTTTTTAAAAATTCCTTTTCAATAATTTAAGCATTCATTTATCCAGAATTTTTAATTATCTGAACATATTTTTCAACCCATCCTAAGGTGTCCAGCTCATCAAGGAAGGAAGTACTATCATTGGATTTGTCTTTGGAAGACTCACTGAAAACTTAGGTGTCAGATTTTCATCATTTTCTTTCTGTTACAACAGTCTTCAAAGTTCTATCTGGGCATCAAAATGATAGAATTTATCCTTAAACATTAACTAAATGAAAGGAAATCCTCGATATTATAAAGGGTCTTTTATAATAAGACTGAAATTTTTACAATGGATACTTTTTTCCAAAAATGAGTGCACCTGTTTTCGTCAATAGAAAACTACTGACATGTATGTGGTGATCATTTTTGTTTTTATTAATGTTTAACCTATCAGTCAGTCAGTTAAGTGCCATACGTGATACATGCTTGGGCAATCATGTCTCAAAAGAGACATGACTGACTAGGCAGAAGATTATTCCGCAGTAGGTTGCCATTGCTTTCTGCGGTAGACTGGTTGCCGACCAAGGCTATAGAACCCAATCTGTCCTGTTATTTAACCCATAACTGGAAGGAATAGATGGATTAATACCTTTCCCAAGGGTATTTGCACGTAAGTGAATACAATGGATTCAGCTGGAATTCAAACTCGGCTCCCCAGTTTCTCGTTCCGAGCCAATATCCACTGTACCACAACGCACATCCTATAACCTATACAAGGCCCAAAAGTTATTCAATCCAGGGGCTATGAAAGAATGTTATGGACTGAATGGAACAGTTTATGAGAATATATGTTAAAGATAATGCTAACCCTAGAAACAAGTTAAGATTATAATGGTTGGGAAAGTACCCTCTGGGGAGTTGACTTCACAAAGTATTTATTTATAGGAAGAAGCTGTAGAAAGTACTTATTCTTACTGATAGAATAGGAAGGGAATGAAGGTGATTTGCCTCAGTGTATATTGCATGGCAGATCTTAGCTGTGAAGGTTTGAGTTGGTGGGTTATTTTGATTTGTCAGTCCGTGCACACCATGCAATTCACAGGCATAACTATTTGCCCTTTATACTTGGCACATTTACAAACTAGTTTGGCTTAGCCAATAAAAAGACATCATTTGATTTATTTTTTACATAGGATAAGAAATTATTGAAATAAGTTTAATTCTTACACCAGTTATAAAAAGGTCTTAGTACCATATTCTACTAGACAGTCAGAAAATAGTAAATATATTAAATCGTACTAACTTAAACTACATAATAAGTTAAATATAGAAAACTTGTTCAGTTTTTCTTGTTTTTTTTTACTATCTAATTTGTAACCATAAATTATCAGACTATATTGTTTATATTTTCCAATGCGAAATAAAACAGAAAGATTGAAATCATTAGCTTACATTAGCCACTTCAAATGAAATTATACTATGATCAAGTAGCCAACCATATCAATAGAAACTTCTCTCATCTATTAGAAATCACATTCCAAGGTCCAAATCTACTGAATGCATCAATCTAATAGAGAAAATTTATCAGTCCACAAAATCTTTTTTTAATCATTTCACCCTAAGAAGGTGAGACCACCACTAGTGTACAGGGAATTACAGTGAGAGTAAAAAGAGGGAACAATGTGTGTAGAAGAAAGGATAAAGGAAGGATGGTGATCAAAGAGATAGAAGATGGCAACTGAGATTGCATTTAAAGTTTCAGAGATTGTAGCTATCAAAGAAGCAAGTAAATGAAGCAGAGTTCCACAGATGGGAAGTGCGAGAAAAGGAACTGTTAGAGTAGAATAGAAAGTTACATTTAAACATTTCATTGGCAAAAGGGGGTGGTACTAAAATGCCAGTCTAGAAGCATGTGTAAATTCATGTGGTCAGAGCAACAGGAAAAAAAAAGCTTCTCAAATCAGTTGCCATGAAAATATTTGTTGAAAAAACAGAGGGAAGCCATGTCACGGTGGTAAGAAAGTGACTGAAGTCAAGATGCCAGGTCAGGATTGATTACATTGCAGATCCTTCTTTGGATTTTGCTGAGAACCTTGAGTTGAATAGCAAGAGCACCCGACCAAATATGGCACCAGTATTTAATGCATGGACAAATGTCAAACTTTCTTAGGAGTAAGACTAGGAGAAAATGAAAGCCCCAGTCTACTTAATCTTTTCCTAAGATCAGGATGATCACTGAAGTTAAGCAACGTTGAGTTTGGTCAGTACTTAGATGGGTAGCCACTTGGAAATACCAGGTATTGTACACTTTGATGTGCAGGTGGTGTAATGAATAATGGCTCGAAATTGTTAATTAGAGAGCAGACTTTCAATTCCACTTGAATTCATTATATTCACTTATGTGTAAATATCCTTGAGAAAGAGTATGAATTGATATTTTATTTCCACCATCTATGGGTTAATTAGTAAAACAAGTATCACTGAAATAATTATTGTCTCAAAACACAATTGCATACAAAAATGTTACAGTTTAGTATTAAATAAATTATAGAAGTTGATATGCTGCTAAGCAAAAAAAACCTAAGATCAATGATTAAAAATGGCTTTGAGCAAATAAAACCTGTTGATCTTGGTGAAATCCATACTTCTTTGAACTTTGTAGATTGGTGTTACAGAACCACAAAAAAACAAAAAAAACAAAAAAAAAACAAATTGTGCTAGATAACAAAATCCACATCACTTGAGGACTTTCAACAGCAGAAACAACTAAAATGGATAGAACATGTAACTAGAAAATAAAATAATATAAATGTTGACATTCCATACTATTTCAAATAAAAGTTTACGAAGGAAACACCCTGTCAACACTGGAAAGAACAATACCAGCTACCAAAATTAAAGAACCTTTTTTCAGAAAAAATTGTTTTAACAAAAAGATTTCATAAATTTCAACCAAAAGTAGCATTGGCTGCTCAATTTGATGAATGCGAAATATTTGTTTGAAAAAAAATTTGTAACATTGCCAGTCATAGGTATAACAATAAACTGGATCTGGCAGCAAGGTTTCTGATCAGGAGATTAAAGGATTTGAGTAGCTTGGAACCACCTCTTAATTGCTGTTGTTCCCAGGTCCACTCTGACCTGGAGTGGTAACACTTGTTAGGGTCCCAGCTATGGACAAATAGTGAACCCCCCCCCCCAAAAAAAAAACCACTATGAATTTATAAAAATAAATTTTAATGACAAAAATACCAGCAATACGTTTTAATATAAAAAACTGATAATACATGGCCGGCAATACATTGTATTTGTAGTTAAAGGCATACAATTGCATTCAAAATATATTTAATTGAAACCATAGAATTGTTCAAATTACTTCGATTTTGGCATTAAATGACCCCTCGTAGTTAATATGTGGCTAAATGAAATCAACCAATCAAACTGATATTACCATCAACGTAACTTCTATAACAATTTTTTTGTTAACAGGATGGAGATTTATATATACTATAAATATTATGCACCACTATTAATTTGATAACACTTATACTAAATACTGATAAAATGAGTTTCACAGCTTTTGAAAATGTCAATTTTTTCGTAATGGGAAATTTCTGAAATAAAAGTATTTGCCAGGAATAAATTTTTTCTTACCATACAGTATCCATTGATGCAGACGTCTTTGGATCCAGGCATACAGGGTATTCCATCAGGAACTCTGTTCACAACCCGAGCGTAAAAACTATAACCCTTTGGACGACAAGAAAGAGAGCATTTTCTGCTTGCTGGAAAAAAAAAAAAACAAAGTTCAACCTCAGTAACATGAGACTAAATTTAAAAACTTTTTCAAAAACAAGCTTCCAAAATTAAACCAATATCTAAATACAAATTAACATGGGTTAATTTGCAATTTGAATAATATACAAGCTTATGGAATTTCATAGTTTTTAAAATAAAAATCTGACTAAGTGAAGGTTAATAAAACATTTTACTATTCTATAAAACTCATTTTACTATTTAATAAAACATTTTACATTTTACTATTCATTACTATATACATTAAATCTAATTTATTATAAATAAAGTAAGTAAACAATTAAAAAACATACATTTTCAAGACAGATAGGCAGACATTTTCAAGACACACAGACAGACTGACAAAAAACTGATTTTCCATCAACTAATTGTCTAGAACTTCTTGTAATGCTAACAAAATTATAGCTGTACCGTCAATCTGTAGGTCTATCGGAAGACTGCATGGTTCTATTTTAGGGTAACATTTTAGCCTATCTTAGAACTGAAATGTGTAAAAATAATACATCTACAGTCTATTTATAATAAAAGTACATTCTTTATCTAAGCTCAAAACCAAGGAATACTTTGCTCTATGAAGGGTAAGCATTGTTCACTTTACATGAAGTGTGTTAGATGTGGTCAACTGGCAAGCCTCTGGAGGCAATTATCAAAAGATAAATGAAAAATATTTAAATTTCTAACAGTTATAATAATTTAAATGTGTGGCCTGTGGGCAATTAGTGGGTTACAAGTGAATAATCACATGACCTCCGACAACATGGAGAATCTGATACATTTATAAGGGATATGAAAATTGGTGGTGTAGAACTATCTCAGAATAAATGCAATTATCAATGAAAAATATTTTATTATTTCTATGAAAATAACACTTGTTGTGTACATAATCAACCATTTGTTACTACCGTGACAGATTTGAACTCTCCACAAAATGTTTTCTTTAGGATTTAGCTAGTAGCAAATTAAGTTTTCATGATCAATCAGGTAACTTTTTAAATACACCTGTCCTGTAGCTATGATGAATTTCTGGCTTTAATTTTAGTATTTCTGTGAATTATGGTTTTATTTGTTTATCAAAAATAAAATGAAACCTATTTTTTGCATATTTTAACTTTTGACACTTACAAATTCATTATTCAAAACAAAACTATTTTTTTTGTCATTGTTGTTTATTCCATAAAAACCAGAAATATACCCAAAACCATATATAACAAGAAAATTAAGAAATAAATGATATATGTGTAATATTTTAAATAAGAAATTTGAGAAACTCATGGTACTCATACTTTGACAATACCTTGTAGTACTAATAATTGTTAAAAAATATCTTTCCCTCACAAATGTTAGATTGCTGTAATAAAAATATACTGATGAATTTGAATAATAAACGTTATCTTTTTTTATCCTGTCTAGGTGTTATTTGTATGCTTATTATTTTCTACAAAACTTTGTTATATTTTTTACCTATTTTTACTTTCAACATGACTGGCTTATTAACTTTCAGCAAAAAGTTTGGTCATTAACATTTGAACTTATTATAGCCCTAGGCTCAGTCAGTTAAGTGCCATACGTGAAACACGCTTGGGAGATCATGTCTTGAAAGAGAAATGACTGACTGGGCAGAAGATTATCCCGCAGTAGGTTGCCATTGCTTTCTGTGGTAGACTAGTTGCCAGGCAAAGCTATAGAAACCAATCTATCCTGTTATTTAACCCATAACTGGAAAAAAGAGATGGACTAATACCTTTCCCAAGGATATTTGCGCATAAGTGAATCCAATGAATTCAACTGGAATTTGAACTCGGCTCCTTGATTTCTCGTTCCGATATCCACTGCACCACAACATGCAACTTATCTCAAAAGCTTTGGTTTTACATCATGTGATCATGACTTAGCCAAATGAAAATGAGACTCAAAATGACTGAAGTACACAGGGGCATATAAAAGGAGCAGTCTAAAGGCAAACAGGAGCTGCCTGGAATAAGCAAGCAAAGGACTAACTGCTGATACCTGCTACCATGCCACCTCTAACCACTACTATCATGCAGCCTAATGCCTCTGACCATTACCACTGCTACCACAACGGTCCTTTTCAGGACAACGAACAGGTCTTTTCTCTAATCACTACAAGTGCCTTTTTCAGAATGAGAAAGTCTGTCTTCATGTTATATGCACCAAACCAATGCAACAACTTCCAGCTACCAGTCCAGATTGATGTGGCAGTGACCTTCAGCATAGCAACTTTGCTGGATCAACCATCAACTGCTAATGTAATCTACATGCCAGTCAAAATAAGTGAATGACACTTCAACAGTTAGCGCAGTCTATGGTACCTGACTACAGCAAATACGTAATGGACCAATCCTATCAACCCGGTGAAACAATAACACAGGCCCCATTTCCCGACCTATGTATATTAACCGCACACATCGACAACTCAAGCCTATGAACGGTGGACACTGCTCCATCAACAACAGTCTCACCACAACCCAAGAGATCATTTCAAAGTGTAAAACAACAAAAATAAAGTTGTCAGACTAAGGAAACTTTGTCACCTTACACTTTGTTTTTGTCATCCTTGCCTTTCTGGTGTCACTTCACCTTTTCCAAAAAATCTGTGGAGTCGGTTACCATAATCAATATTGTAACAAACTGCAATGATCAAAATTCCTGTCATCTGCAGTTTATGGATGAAATGAGAACAATTATTTCAAAATTGCTTAATCTTAAATACAACTTATCAAAAATATCCCTGTCGTCAAAAAGGAGGGCAAAATATTTGAGAAGATTATTATACTGTTATAATGGAATATCCCAGTATCCCCTCTATGAACACGATGGTGGACTAAGTCTATCATGAATAAATGTGCAAGAGCATTTTCACTAGTGAGTCTTGCTTACGGATTAGAACCTGGTAGTACTATTCTCGTCTGTAATAATTCTCATGCAGAATAAACTGTTTATTCTATTCCACCTGGCTTGGTAATCTTTCCACTTGGATTTACATTTTGTTAAATTGTACCCTTTGTCCTAGATACAATATATATATATATATATATATATATATATATATATACACATACACACACACACACACACACAACAGACTTTATTATAATAGAGAGGGATATATATATATATATATATATATATATATATATATATATATATACACACAACGGTCTTTATTATAATAGAGAGGGAATATATACACACACAACGGTCTTTATTATAATAGAGAGGGAATATATATATATATATATATATATATATATATATATATATATATTTCACTACTAGATAACAATTATTGCAACAAAATAAAATAATAAAGCATTGTTAAAAAGTGAACACATGGCAAGAGCTTTTATAACTGGTAGCAAAGAGAATGAACTGAACTGATGCTGCCTCACTATTGGCTTTCTCTCCCCATTCCATGACAGGAGGGAAATATATATATATATATATATATACATAAAACACACAATGGTCTTTATTATAAAAGAGAGGATCACTTTTTGGTAATGCTCAACTTTCATGCTTGCAAAAATTGGTGTGTTAAAGGATCCTTATTCTTTTGACATTGCTGTTACTCTATACACTTTTGACTCTCTTAGTATTGTTTATTTACAGGATTAGAAAAACATGTGAAGCAATTACAATCTAAGATTTATTATTTATCATTTTATAAAGAAATAGATTTTAAAAAGAAATTTTTATTCGTAATTTTATAAAAATTTCAATAAAACAAGAAAATCTGAATAAATGTATTATTTATTTCACTTTTTAAAACTAAACATTACTGAAGGAGTAAAAAAGTGTATAATGTAATAGTATTTGTTTATATTTTTGAGATGAGGTATTGTAATTATTTACACAGTTTACATTGTTGCCAGATTTACAACATTTTGGCTGTTACATACTTGACCTTGCAATTTTGAACTGAACCCTTTATTTTGTTCACCAGGAAAATTATTCTAGTTCCATGAGTCATGCCTTTTCTAGATGTCTCAGTATCAGTTGTCTCCCTTTAACTCAACTCTCTATGTTTTTGTTTTTTGTTCTGCTGTAGTCAGGTATTGAACTCATAACTCTTTGGGTCAAGTCACTGGATTCAACCAACACTTTTATTCCCTGGGCCATGTGACACTTTGGACACACTATTTTTCTTTGTGGGTATGAAGGTTAAACATTGCCGACTTTTCAAACTGTAAATTGTTTCATACAGAGTTTCTTTGGATGCTAAAAATCCAAACCAACTTTTGATTTAATGTTTGGTTGGCAAATAAATATTTTTTAAGAACAGAAATTTATTAATTTGATAGATGTAATCAGTTCTGACTTGGCATCTCAATCTCAGTTACTTTCTCACCAATGTAATGTGGCTTCCCTCTGTCTTTTCTACAAATAATTTCACAAGTTTTTTTTTACCCTGGTGACCTGACCACGTGTGTAAAGACTGGGACCTAAATGCCAATCTAGTAGCATGCTACTAGATTGGCATTTAGGTCCCACTCTTTTACTGTATAAATAGTAAAGTGCAACTTCTACTTCTACTTCAACACTTTTTCTCACACTAACCACTTGTGAAATTTCCTTCCATTTACTTGCTTCCCAGATAGCTACAATCTCCAAACATTTAAATGCATCATCAACTGCCGTCTTCTATCTTCTTGAATCTCATCTATCTTTTATTCTTTCTTCAATATCCCCTGCACTCTCACAGCGACAGTCCTGCCTGATTTGGGGGAAAAATGATTAAAAAATATAAAATAAAATTTTAAAATAACATTCTTGGGAGGCTAACTTGAAGCAGTTCTCAGTTGAGATAATGACAAGTATTCACCAGCTCTTTATGAAAAGAAGCATTGAAAATGTAGCTACGAACTTGTGGAAAAATATTGCAGTGGATAATCAACTTCCAGATGAGAAAGCATGTTCATAACTTTTCAAAGAGGTATAAGGACAAATATATATTAATATATCACAAATGTTAACTGTATGATAAGGATCAGTTAAAAAGTATCGGTAATGTGTCACATCAATTCTGGACTGACATATGTCAAGTAGTTTGTCACTCAAACACTTCTGTACTAATTGTGAAAAGGAATAATGTTGAAGAATTTGATGTTATTACATGAAAATGATAGGTTTATTAAGGAGCAGGCATTGCAAAATTCCATGGTTTCAAACTGAAATGAACCAAATGAAAGATGAGAATAGATGAAAAATGTTCTGCTATAGACCACCCAGAGTGAGAATAACAGGAATGAGAGAGTCTGAGAGAGAAAGAGTGTGTGCAAGAGAAAAAGGGAGATATTGTGTTTGTGCATGAGAAAGAGAGAGGGTGTAAGAGAGAGAGAGAGAAAGAGAGAGAGGGTGTGATAGAGTAAGAATAAAAGACAGTGAGAGAGAGTGTGTAAAAAAGAGTAAGAATAAAAGACAGTGAGAGAGTATGTATGTGTAGGTGTGTGAGAGTAAGAAGAAAAGAGAGTGAGAAAGAGAGAGTGTGTGAAAAGAGTAAGAATAAAAGACAGTGAGAGAGAGAGTATGTATGTGTAGGTGTGTAAGAGAGTGAGAAAAAGAGAGTGTGTACATGTGTATTGAAGTAAGAAAATAAATGAGAAAAAGTATATTTTTGATAAAAAATGATTTATTTCAAGTTTTTGAAGTTAAGTGTTTCTTCCGTTTAGAAATCGTTTCATATCTTGGCGCTTTACTTGGAGAAAATATATGTAAAGAAATAAATAAAACTTTGTAGAAATGAAGGTAATATATGGAAATTGTAGTTCCTCAAAACAGGTGGAGAAAAAGAGAAATAACCACCTCGTCAAAACAAAGGAGAAAAAAAAACCTACAAAGCTCTGCACATAAGAATAAGTCTTTAAAAAAAAAAACAACAACTCACATGCACACACACAAAAAATTCATATAGAATGTAATTATTTTGTAACTAAAATGATTTTGATTTGATGTATGCAGAAGTTATCAGCATTTTCATTAGCTGAAAATAATAACTCATGATTAATAACTTTAAATAATAACTCATGATTAATAACTTTAAATAATAACTCATGATTAATAACTTTAAATAATAACTCATGATTAATAACTTTAAATAATAACTCATGATTAATAACTTTAAATAATAACTCATGATTAATAACTTTAAATAATAACTCATGATTAATAACTTTAAATAATAACTCATGATTCATAACTTTAAATAATAACTCATGATTAATAACTTTAAATAATAACTCATGATTAATAACTTTAAATAATAACTCATGATTAATAACTTTAAATAATAACTCATGATTAATAACTTTAAATAATAACTCATTATTAATAACTTTAAATAATAACTCATTATTAATAACTTTAAATAATAACTCATTTGGCAGACATAAAGGAGACCACCACCACCACCTTTAAATCTGTTGTTTTTCCTTTTTTTTTTTACTTTTTTCAGTGCAGTCTTATTGATTATTATATAAAGTTTCTGATTACTAAAAAAAATTTGAAAAAATTTCAATATTTAAACAATTTTACAGGGGGCTCAGTTTCTCATACAACATTATAGTAAATCAATCCTCCATTTTGGAACCACTCGTGTTGGGGGGATCGCTTTGTTTTGTTTTTTTGGGGACGAGTTGTTGCTTTTGTTTTTGTCTTTTTCAAGTTTTCTTCAGTTCTTATGATGGCATCTTCCTTGGAAACTTCAACAATGGCTTTATTCAAAGGATTCAGTTGTTGAATATTCTCAAGCAAAAAAGTTAATTGCACAGGATCGATTTACGATAAAGGTTGTATGAAAAACTGAGCCACCCACCACCTAAAATTGTTTAAATAATTAATTTTTTCCAAATTTTCTTTGAAATCGGAAAGTTTAGGGTTTAATCGATAAGATTGCACTGAAAAAAGTAAAAAAAAAATTCATAATCAATACAGTTACAGGTGGTGGTAATGTCATACCGGCGAGTGGTTCCAAAATGGAGGATCAATTTACTATAATGTTGTATGAAAAACTGAGCCCCACCTAAAATTGTTTAAATATTGAAATTTTTCCAAATTTTTTTTGCCAGTCGGAGAGTTTAGGGTGTAAATGATAAAACTGCACTGAAAAAAGTAAAAAATAAGAAAAACAACAAATTGAAAAGGTGGCAGTAGTCTCCTTCATGTTCGCGACTCATTCTTATATTTAATATTCAGGGAAAAGAAGTATGACAAAATGGAAAAAGCTGTTCATGTGACATGTTTTGTTCTTTAGGACATCATCAGACTAATTACAGGCACATAAAGGAAAAACACTGAGAATTTTAAATATTTTTAATGTTTCAGGTATACAATCTTTCTGATTTCATTTAGATTCTTTTCATTTTTTGTTTGTGTTTCCATCACATTTTAATTATATACATATATACTAGTAGTATAGCCTGGCATTGCTCAGGTGTAATGAAAGCTTTAAAACTAATCCATGGTTCTGGAGCTCAGATACTTTGGACGTTGGCACGAAAGACTAAAAAGCAATAGTTGTTTCCAGTTAAAGCAAAACCGTAGACTGAAAGAAAAATGAATGGATGTAAGTCAAATTTTGATTTCCTGGTATCGATATCAAATTTTCTGCACTATTGTAAGAACTGCAACCTTGAAACTTCTGAATATCGTTTCTTATGTCTTTGTCTATGAGTGTATCAAATTTGATTAAAATCGGACCACTTCTTCTATACCCCGATTTTTTCAATCATCAATTTTATATTTATCGGGGGTACCTCGACACAAAACCTAGCTAAGAACACTTGCAGACGCTTATAGTACAACTGTGTAAATTTTCAAGAAAATCGGTTCAGCCGTTTCGTAGTCTATAGGTAACAAACACGCACACAGACAAAGTTCCATTTATAAATAAGTTTATATATATATATATATATATATATATGGATGATCTAGTAATTTAAGCTCTCTTTAAATGTTTTTGTCTTTGTAAATCGTTTTCTCTTTTAATTTCAATTTAAAATTTATTAGTCATCAAACTATTTTCATTGATTTTCTACAACCTAATGCCAATATTCTTGAAGTTTTTAAATCTTACCTTGATAAAATGACAGTTTCCAATGAAATGAAGATGTTGATCAGATTTGAGCATTGAAGATATCAATTTTTGGCAAGATAATACTGTATTGATTAAACATCTGATAATCAACTAACAAGGCTTGTCAAGAGGTATTTTCTATGCAAACTCCATGATGGCTTTTAGGACCATAAAAGCAATATGAACAGGTGTTAACTTTTGACACTATGATTTTAAGGTTTCCGCTTCTTGTTAATATTTGTTTCTTTTACTTTTTTAATTTCAATGCTCATAATTCAAAAGACGATGACTGTAATGATTAGCAGTAAGTGTTCAATTAGTACTGTACACTTTTCTTATCCCACCAAATATAGTGCAAGAGGTTTCTGTCCCCCAAAATTCTGTTCTTGAATCTGAAATCCTGACACTTTCTAGTGAATCTAGTTTTTATCTTTAATGAAAATCTTCCACAAAAAGCATATGTTCATATCTCCTCCTTCTATGGAGGGAAAAGTACAAAACTCCTGCATAAGGTTGTGAAGGAAAGCAAGAAGAAAGGACTAATCATCAATGGCAAGAAAATAGAATGCATGGTTGTTAGCACAAGAATGAGCCCAAAATGCAAATTAAAAATTGGAGATATCAAAATCAAACAGGTACAAAAATGTAAATACCTGGGCATTGTTTTAGCAGAGGATGGATATTAAAACCCGAAGGGAATAATGCGATATAAAAGCTAAGCAGAGCACTAAGAAACAGAAAAATTTTATTAGAAAAAGAGAAAGGAATACTGAACTGTTATGCAGTATCAACCCACCTATATGGCAGTGAATGCTTGATAATCTTCTCAAAGAGGAAGAGACTTGAAGCAACAGAAATGTGTTTTTACAGAAGGATGCTATGAACTAAACATGTGAGCAACAACAAAAATTTAGAGAAAATGAAAACAAAAAAGAGACATATACTTAACATAAGGAAAAGTCAATTGAAATTCTAGGGCATATAATGAGGAAAGAGGGCTCAAAAATTTGATACTCACAGGACAGACAAGAGGGACAGAGTTAAACAACACAGAACCTACTTAGTGAGATTGAGTAAATTGATGGCAGAACAAGTTTTAAGAAAAATAACAGAAAGATGAAGTTTATTACGAGCTACAAGAGAGAGGAAATCGTGGAGAGCCATGATAGCCTACATTCTGAAGAGACATAGCATATAAAGAAGAAAAATATTTGAGTCTAAGCATTTATTTGGTAGGTTGACCCTTTTGGTGATACAGTTGGTAGATTCTAGGCACTGCCAACAGATTAGTGACATTTCAAAAATATACAATCAGTAAGAAGTGTATGACTATTAATGTATACTTGGACAACAACTGTTCTTTCAAACATCTTCTATTAAATACAACTAACAAGTAAGATTTAATTAATTTTTATGAAGCTTTTCCAGCATCCTAACATCTTTCTGCTTTGTTGGAGCAAGGAATATAAAAACTGTCTGTAATTTTTATTGTCCCAAGTGCTTTTGGACACTTTTATAACCATTTTCAAGGGAGATTTTGTCACTTAGGTAGTTATTTTTCCTCATGTTCTTACCGTTACTTAGTAATTTATCTTTGTACTATTTTTAATGTGATGTTTATTGGGATGTGCGTGGTGGTCCAGTGGATATCGGCTCGGAACAAGAAATCGGAGAGCCGAGTTCGAATTCCAGTTGAATTCATTGCATTCACTTACGCGCAAATACCCTTGGGAAAGGTCTTAATCCATCTCTTCCTTCCAGTTATGGGTTAAATAATGGGTTCTATAGCCTTGGCTGGCAACCAGTCTACCACAGAAAGCAATGGCAACCTACCGCGGGATAATCTTCTGCCCAGTCAGTCATGTCTCTTTCGAGACATGATCGCCCAAGCGTGTTTCACGTATGGCACTTAACTCACTGACTGTTTTTAAAAAATGAATGTTTATTCCAAGCCCCCCCCACATGCCATGCATGACTGGAATTCATGTCAGCATCTTTCTATTAAAAAAAAAAAATTTTCAAAACTCCATTTCCACTATTAAATAATGTAAGCTTGATCGTAGGAGAGAAGTGTTTTGATATATAGGGCCTCTTGAGAATGTAAAAGATGTACTATTTCATTTTCATTACAATTATTGTGAAAGAGATGCTTATTTTTATCATTGGAACATTTGGTATTAAAATCATATATAAATTATTGCAGAATAAATGTAAATTTTAAAAATTAAGAAAAAAAAATCTCACAAAGAAACTCTAAATAATTATTTAAATCTGATTATTATTAAATTTACTCCAAAATTATTGGATAAATTTTATTTTTTCATGAATGAAGAGGAGACTTGAAGCAGCAGAAATGTCTCTGCAGAAAGATGATGAGAATACCAGGGATGCAACATAGAGTAAGTTTTAAGGAAAAGGAAAACAAAAAAAGATATTGAATTAGAAAGAGACAGTTTCGTGAAAACATGTTGAAAGTAGGTTTAGAGTATTTGATACTCACAATATATATCAAAGGTGTGAGTGAGGGTGTTTTGTTTAATGGCATATCAACCTCTAGGGGTTATTTAATGCTAAAAAGGTGGGGTTTTAAGGTATTTATTTTTATAGTTTGGTAATAGTGAGAAATTGATTTAGTCAAATTTTGATGAAAAAGTTGTTTTTATTTTTTTTATTTTAGAAAACTGAAGATGTCTTCTAGTTTTGTGTTCAAAAATGTATTGCTGGTAATAATTTTTTTCCCTTCAAAAATATGTATTGGTAATAATGTTTTCCTTCAAAAATGTATATTATTCTATAAATGTCTATTTTTATATTTTCATAGTGTTTTATTTTACCCCAATTTGGGATAAACTATTTATCCATAGCTGGGACCCTAACAGGTGCTACCACTCTGGGTTAGGGTAGACCTGAGAACAACAGCAATTAAGAAGTGGTTCCATGCTTCTCACAACCTCTCATTCTTGCTGCTGGAGAAGGTAAGAGGAACAGTAGAAGGAAACTACTTGATGTGTACACGGATGGCAGGATGGGAATTAGAAGGGATAACAAGAGAATAAACATTACTTAGAAATATATAAGGTGTAGTGATCCATGATCATCCACTACCTGAAGGGTCATGGTACATAAAGATTATAGAATCTATGATTATAATAATTTCTATTATAACTTAAAAATGGTTGAATTTTAAGAACTAGTGAAGTTTTAATTCAGGTTACCTGGTTTTCCTAATCTCTTTATAAACTCTTTTGGTCTAACATTACCTGACTTGAGGCAAAAAAACCCAAAAATGATGTAATGCATAGTCATGAAATCTGAACACTGGAATCCTAAGGTGCATTGGCATGGCCAAGTACACATTCCAAAAACTAAGTAGAATATTGAGAGACGAGAAAATTTTGTTGGAAAGAAACAAAAGGGCACCAGACCGTTATGTGATCTCTGTCCTATATGGCAGCAAATGTGGGACAATTTCATCAAAGATGAAAAAAAAAAACTGGAAGCAACTGAAATGTGGTTCTATAAAAGGATGCTGAAGATACCATGGATAGAACAAGTGAACAAGGAGGAGGTTTTGGAGAGAATGGAAATGAAAAGGAAACTTAATATCAGGAAGTGACAGCTGAAGTTTCTGAGACATATAATGAAGAAGGAGGGCTTGGAGAATCTGAAACTCACAGGATGGATAGAGAGAAAGAGAGACAGGGGAAAACAATGCTTGATGGGCAAGTGAATAGCAGGGCAAGGTTTTAGGAGAAATAACAAGAGAAAAGGTGTTGAGCTACAAGTGATAGGGTGATATGGAGGGCTATAATTGCTTACGTTCTGAAGAGACATGGCATATAGAAGAAGAAACCATAAAGATGATAAAGTTAGTAGATGAAGAGTTAAAAATAGAAAAATGAAGTTTTAAAAAAAACAATCATTTGAAATGATTAGAGAAACTTGTTTATCAGGAAGGTTTTTGTCTTTTCATTTCAAGAGATTTTTTGTATTCTCTTTTCTATAATTTTTTTCTCTCTCAGATGAACAGATTTGCATTCATGGCATCTTGCAATGTTTATGGATAGTTTTTGACAAATGTGAACAGATACTATATTTGGCTGTCAAAAGTGATTTGAAAATTGGAGCAAAACTTTTGTCTCACAAACTATTCATAATTTTCCAACATTTCTTTCAGTGAATATAAAATCTTCTTGGTTGATGTAGTTGGAACCTCAAACATTGTGATAATGTGAAATAGTTAAAATCTTTTTCTTTGTATTTATATGTATAAAAAAAAGGACATTTTTGGTTAAACTATTTTGAAGAGATCTGCCATATACCCTACGAGTGTGTCCAAGCCATCTAAAATGATAGCAACACATATATTGATCTTCCTACTATTGAGTATCTTACATTAGGAAAAAAAATTCAAACTACTGAGCATGACAGGAGGTTAAATATATTATATGTGAGTGTATCCCTGTGATAAAAAATGACGGCAAAATATTTGAGAATAATATATATCTATACAAAGAAATACACAATGGTCTATATTATAATAGAGTGTATATATATATATATATATATATTTACGCTCTCACACCCTGATTGAGCACTCTGGAAGAATGGTAGACTTTGAAAAACAGTAGCTACTATGGCATCTATGCCTCGTTCATTCAGCAATGAATTAGAACACTCTCAGCTATTGGGCATGTATAATGGTAATATACACGCTAAAAAGTCTGTCTCCTTCTACCAAGCACCCATAGCTCAGAGGTAGAATTGCTAACTGACACCAATTCAGTTGGAATTCAATCCTGGGTAAAAAGCAATTGGCTGTCTAACTGTACTGTTGAGCTGTGATACAGCAAAACAGTTCTGTCTGCGGATGACTATATATATATATATATATATATATATATAATTTAAACTTAGTGTATTGAGGCAGCAGATTATTTTCTAAACATCTACTGTTAAATATACCATACAATGAATGTCTATTATGTTTAATCATGAGCCATTCTAAACCTTGTATTTTGGCTTTAATTTCAGGTGAAAATAAAGACAAAAATTGTCCAACATTTGGATAATTTTTTATTATGTTGGTTCTAAGCTTTCAGCTCACATGAGTCATCTTCAGAGAGGTTACAGGGACATTAACAAAGACATCCACCATCAAAGATAATTTTATCTTGTGCTGACATAAAACATTGCTATACAACGATAACAGTCACCGAATAGCAGACAAAATTTGTAAATTTATGATGCTGTTCTATGATGTTCCACCCTGTGAGAGATCAAAATGTTAACACAACCGTAAGTCTAAATGTAATGTAATGTGTTGTGACCAGATTAAAATGAGATTTTATTAAGTGTGGGTTGTTGTGATTTAATGTAGATGGCCTCCAATAACTGAAGGTTCTTTTTACTGTGTGTATGAGTGAGTATTATTGTGTTATCAACTAAAACTTGTCTAATATTACCTACACAGCTATGTTTTTCTAAAAAATGTTGTTTAATTGAACTATGACCAGAAAGGTGGCAGGAAAGTCTACAGGAGAGCGTGGTTGTAAAAAAACTAATATATATAGTGGGTTTATTATTAGTACCAGAGATACAGTCTCTGAACGAGCATGTAAATTGATACACTACATTGGTTTTCTGTAAAGGATTTAGTTGTGTGGTTGTAGGGTTATTAGAGACCATAAGGTCAATCGTTTTAAATTTTTATAATATATGATGAGCTTAATTTGATTATTATTATTCATTGGTATTATGCTTTTGAGTGTTGTTTCTTCATGTTTGTAATTATTATGCATTTGGTTGCAATAGTATAAGTTAATAGTGTTATGTTTATTTTGACATACACTATTAATATACTTCCAGTATTTTGTAGCTATTAGAAACATTCATAATTTTGCTATCTCTTCTAATCCTTGTTCTGCCAGCCAAGCTTGTTAGGTAGGATTATTTGCTGTTCATTGTGTTTTCAATATATCCTGTTACTATCAACTTCTCCCGGCCCTCTTTCCTCATTATGCAATCTAGGAATTTTAACTGTTTTTCTACTGCTTTTAAGTATAAGTACTTTGTTTCCATTTTCCTTAAAATTATTGTTGCTTAGATGATCAGTCCATGGTGTTAGTACATCCTTCTCTGAAACTACATTTGTCATTTCAAATCTCTTCTATAAAAAGATTGTTATAGTTTAGTACTCTTTGTTTTCAATGAAAATTCCACTTTTTCTTAATACATTGCTTAGCTATTGGAAGGCTTTTTTCGCTATCCCTATGCACTTTTGGATTCTGTTGTCACATTTTCCATCCTCTGTTAAAACACTTTGAGCATGCAATGATTAACAAGCCTGTCTAACTAGATTACAACTGAGTAGTGAGTTTGATCCTCACTTAGTGCTCCATGTTTTGAACATTCTGCCACATCTAAGCTGCACTTGGAAAATCCTACCTGTCAAAATACTTACCAGATATTTAAATTTTTATAACTTCTAGAGTTTTGCGTCTCCAATTTGTGATTTGCATGTTAGGCTGTTCCTTTTGGTGATGATCATACATTATTTTTTTTACAGTTGATGTTTAGTCCTTTCTTCTTGCTTTCCTTTTCTACCTTCTGTAGGAGTTCCTGTAGTTTCTTTTCTGTGTCTGCTATCAACAGTGTATCATTTGCATTCTTAAAATTGTGGCTGCCAATAATGAATTCTCATGGAAGTTCTAATTCTCTCAAGATTTCTTCACTGTGAAATGTTGAATAAGTCTGGTGAGAAGACACATCCTTGTCTTATGCCCCTTTCTATTTTTGTATAGTCACTGAATTCATTTTCCATCTGTATGTAGAATAAGTATTCAGAGAGAGGAGTTTGAATTCATTGCATTAACTCAAGCACAAATATCCTTAGAAAAGGTATCAGTCCATCTCTTTCCTCCAGGTATAGGTTAAATAGCAGAACAGACTGGATTCTGTATCCTTGATTTGAAACCAGTCTACATCAAAAAGAAATGGCAACCTACTGTGAGAAAATCTTCTACCTAGTCAGATATGGATCGAAAGAGACATGATCATCCAATATGTGTATTACATATAATTAACTGACTGACTGATAAGTTCTGGGTTATTCTAATCTTTTTCTTCTATGTGCCATGTCCCTTCAGGACGTAGGCGATCATGGCCTTCCACGTTTCTCTACCCCTGCTGGCTCTGAGCATGCCTTCTCCTGTTACACCATGCAATCCTCGTTCCGCCATCTACCTGATTAGGTCCTTCAAATATGTTATCCGTCGCTTTCCCCTGTCTCTTTTTCCTTATATCTGACCTGTTAGTATCAGATTCTCCAAGCCCTCCTTCCTCATAGCATGTCCCAGGAACTTCAACTGTCTCTTCCTGATGCTTAGTATTAATTTCCTTTTTGTTTCCATCATTTCCAAGACCTCATCATTGCTCACATGCTCGATTCATGATATTCGCAGCATTATCCTTCCCAAATAAATCAAATCTACCTAGCAGTTTAAACAGTCCTCTTGTGATATCTTCCACCTACTGAGTGATGACAGACTAGTCACTGACTATGCAAAATAGGACAAGTCCATACATAAATATTGCATTCCTTGTTCTATCAAAATTGCATTGTTCTTATCCTTAAATAAATAAATGGCAAATTCTGTCTCTCTGTTCATGAGTTTGAAATCCCTTTTACTCAAGCAACATTTGCTTAACAGACATTTATATATTTTTGGAATCAGGACAATCCTTTGGATTGTAAATCTGTTTTTTATCTGGAGCTTGAACAGCACTGGGATTTGGGTTTGGATAAGAAAGGAACAGTTAAAAATTTAATATAAGTGTTAAAATAACTGAAAAAGTTAATTATTTTAAAAGTTTTAAGATAACATGAGCTTAAAGTAACAAAAACTTGAATGAATTTAAATTTTCTTTTTTGTTTTAAAGTCAGTTTAAATTAAAGTCAGTTTTAATCTCCAAAAGTTAGTGAATTGAAGAAATCAATTTTAATTCTTCAAAATGCCAAAAAGTCAGAGTCAACGTGAGAGGTTTTGTGACATGAGGTTTTGAAGTTCTGCAGAGTTTGTAATATGAAGAACTAAATTTTTGACCTAATTGGAATTTCAGCCCAAATTTAACTCATAGCAGGAATCAGAGTCAATGTGTGGTTTTGAAGTTCCATGGAGAGAATTGAGGAATGCAAAATCATTTTTTCAAAATTATCATTGTTGTATTCCAAGCTGGAACAACAGTCCATTTAGTTTTGGGTTGGAGGCCTAATTAGCCTTCTTCAAGAGCTAGCTTAAAAGACTATAGCATGACTGGGCATTTCATGTGCTATGCAGTCATCAGGTGCTGACCATTCTGGAGTTTGGCTTCTAAGCTAATATATATATATATACACAAATCTATATATTTATACACACATTATACACACATCTTTATATACACATATACACACATCTATATATTTATACACACACATCTCTCTCTCTCTCTCTATATATATATATATATATACACACATACATACAGACATATATATGATAAAAATATCTATCTTGCACATTTATAAATCTGCTATTCACCAGTGAATTGCTTATTACTGCCATTTGGTCTAGTGCTCTTACTATATATTTTGAGATTCTTGACAAAGTTCAAAGAAGGATCTCTAATGTAAGTTTGTCTTCAGCTTCACACAATTATGGTTTCGCAGATTTGCAATGACAGGAAATTTGGATGTTCTTCAAGAGAAAATTAATTTATATACATTTTAATGTATTCTGATTACATGTCTAAATTCCTTCAGTTAAAATGTGTGTTTTTCACAAGCCTTAATAGGAGTAGATAGTTTCATCCGTTGGTCGATTCCTACTCCTTTTATGTCTTTTGTGTCATGTTCATGATTTGGTTACTTCTAAAATTTTCACATTCTCTTTCACAATTAGTAAATCCTTGTGTCTTGGGATGAAATAATTATATATATACGTAGATTTAGTGTATCGAGGCAGCAGATAATTTTCTAAATATATTCTGTTAAATGTAAGAGACAATGAATGTCTATTATGTTTAATCATGAGCTGTTCTAAACATTGTAGCTTGGCTTTAATTTCAGGTGAAAATAAAGACAAAAATTGTCCAACATTTGGATAATCTTTGATGGTAGATGGTTTTATGTTAATGTCCTTGTAACCTCTCTGAAGATGGCTCATGTGAGCCGAAAGCTTAGAACCCACTTAATAAAAAATTATTCAAATGTTGGAGAATTTTTGTCTTCATTTTCACCTGAATTTAAAGCCAAAATATGATGTTTAGAACAGCTCATGATTAAACATAATAGACAATCATTGTCTCTTATATTTAACAGTGTATGTTTAGAAAATATATATATATATGTGTCTGTGAGTGTATACAGGGTGCAAGAGATAAACTGTTGCCATTTCATATTATTAATTTTGTGCATGTGTGCTGTTTGTTTTTGAGTTTGTCAACTGTACAGTATAGTAGGGTCAGTTGGGTGCCATCTGTGTGAAAAAAGCACCATAACACAATTTGCTCTGCCAAAAATTTGGAAACTGCATGCTGTACTGTGTTGTATTCCCCCAGAAGCCTTATGATGAAGATTTCAGAGCATTTGACTGTCAATCTGAGGACAGTGCAGTGGATTTGGAAAGAGTTGAATGAGTCTAACAGTGATTAAAAAGTGTTTCAAGTCATCACTAGTGATGGCGACATTATTCCTCCATTTAGCTTCCCACACGGTCTCAGACTTACCATGGAGAAGTACCTTAAGTGCCTTGATGAGGTAGTGCTGCCCTGGGTTGAGAAGGTGGTTAGTGGAATACCATATGTCTGGCAACAGGAGAAACCTTGTCATTGGTGTAAGAAAATTTCTGTGATTACATCACCCTTTATATCTGGCCACACAATTCCCCATACCAAAAACCCTTTGATTATTATTCATGTAGTGTAGTTGAGTGAAAGACCAACAAAGATTTTTGTAATACTAAAGATGAAGTGAAGGCAAGGATTATGGCAGCATTCACCAACTTAAACAAAAAAGACAGTCCAGAAGAGTTGCAAGGGATTCTGAAGTTGTCTGTAGGCCATAGTTGAAGCCAATGGCAATTGCATTGAATAAATTTGCTTTTTAGAATTTCAAGATATATTTATCAAAATTTTAAAAAAATAATGTATCTGTTAAAATGAGATATCAGTGTTATTTTCATTTTTGTGTAATTTAGACAACAATTTATCCATTGAACCTTTTTGGATATATATATATATATATATATATATATATATATATATATACTAGCAGTATATCCTGGTGTTGCTCGGGTGTAATGAAAGCTTTAAAACTAACCCATGGTCCTGGAGCTCAAACTCTTTGGTCATTGGCACGAAAGACTAAAAAGCAATAGTTGTTTCCAGTTAAAGTGAAACCGTAGATTGTAAGAAAAATGAATGGATGTAAGTCAAATTTTGATTTCATGGTATCGATATCAAGTTTATTTTTGTCACAAACTGAATTTTGAAGGCTAAATAAGTCCTCTGAGTAAATGGTATCATGGCTGAGACTAAGAACTACAATTATACCTACTTAGAACCAAACCCAAATTAAAATCGGACCACTCCTTCTGTAACCTGATTTTTTCAATTATCAGTTTTTTTGATTTTTATCGAGGGTACCTCAACACAAAACCTAGCTAAGAACACTTGCAGACGCTTATAGTACAACTGTGTAAATTTTCAAGAAAATCGGTTCAGCCGTTTCGGAGTCTATGGGTAATGGACACACACACAAAGTTCCATTTATAAATAAGTTTATATATATATATATATATATATATATATATAGAGCTATATGAATAAATATCCACTGGTGTGCTGAAAAGTCGTTAGCCTAACCTAAAAGAGTTTTCAAAGAAAAAGAAAATAAAAGGTTGGATTTAGTTGGATCTTTGAAAGGGAGTCAAGTTATGAATTTTTCAGCACCTCTCATCATGTGTGTGTAAATGCATTTAAACATGTACATATTTACTATCTTTCATATACAAATGGCTTCAATGTATGTTTTATATACATATACAGGTATGAAGTATTCAGATATAAATTATATATATATATATATATATATATATATATATATAGTATGTATATTTAGTTCAGACATTATTATTCACTTGATACTCATTAGATCTTTTCAAGCAGAAAGACAAAAGCTGCAAAAAATCCTTTCAAACCAAAAGGGCATTAATGGCAAGAAATGTATTAAAACCATCTGTGTGAACATCATCTTTCCTTCATTCTACTTGACAAAGTTCTTATGTTGGCCTTTTGCTTAAAATAACCACCATTGCCCCCTTTGGTCCAGGGAGCCTGCTGGGAAGCAAAGCACACAAAAACCATCTTAAAACAAAGACACTTTGGGGCCCAAGTTTCAATAGAACTGTTTCCAGACTATAGAAGAAAAGAAATAAATCTTTTTTCATTGTGAAAATGATATAAATCTCAGATGGGAGTTGAAATCTATACTATGCAGGAGATTGTTTGCCTGGAAAGGAAGCACTTTTCCTGATCTGAAATCAAAGTTTTTGTTTTTGTTTTTAAATATAAGATGGAATCATAGAGTTGTTGCCTTCCTGGATTCTCATTTATCATGTGTACAGAGCTGTGGCTATGATCAGCAAATAGTTGATCCTCACAAAGAGGGTGGAAAGATATTTTGAAAATTCCAGCTTAAAAAAAATTTCAGTTTCTTTTGGGGAACAGAATTCTTCTTTATGTGCCGTCTTCTTTCAGGACGTATGCGATCATGGACCTCCTCTTATCTGTAATTCTTGTCGTTCTTAATATTTTTCCTCTTGGTATCTCTCCCAAACCCTGCTCCAGAAAGGCCCGTTCACTATAAGCATGTAATAATTGCATAGCACATGAAACTCTCAGTTATGTTATAAGCATAGGATAGGATAGTATGTATATTTGTTAATATATTCTTTATAGCTCTGTTATGTTACATTGAGCACTGTCTTACTAACACCAGAAAAATATTTATATATGTGTGCAAACATCCATATGTATATTTATTGATATCCATCTCTCTCTCTCTCTCTATATATATATATATATCACACCCCGATTGAGCACTCTGGAAGAATGGTAGACTTTGAAAAACAGTAGCTACTCTGGCATGTACGCATCGCTCATTCAGTAATGGATTAGAGCACTCTGCCTATTGGGCGGGTATAATGACAATATACACGCTAAAAGGTCTGCTTTTTTCCATAGCCCATAGGTAGAATCGCCGACTGACGCCAATTCGGTCGGGTTTCAATCCTGGGTTAAAAGCATTCGGAGTCTAACCGTACTGATGAGCTGTGATACAGCGAAACAGATCTGTCTGCGGATGACTATATATATATATATATATATATATATATATATATTTATGTATTAGGACCTTGAATAAGTTCTGGCTATTTTTCAACATATGACGCACCCAGAACTGTGTGCGTGTAATTTCAGATGGTAACACATCTATAAGGAAGTACTATAAGCAAGTTGGATATTCAGTGTATGTCATTTTGCCGAAGTGTAAACAAATTTGTTTTTCATAGTGTTAAGCATGTCAGATGTCGTGCCAAAGAATGTATTTTCGTGGAATTTTACTGCACTACTTTATTCAAAAGAAATCTGCAGCTGAAGCACAGAGTTCTTGTTGAGACTTACGGTGAGCATGCTCCCTCGCAAACAACATGCAGCGATTAGTTTAGACGCTTAAAAATGATTGTGATGTTGAGGATAAAGAACGCTCTGGCGCACCGAAAAAGCTTAAAGACGAAGAATCGGAGGCATTACTTCATGAAGACTCGTGTCAGGCATAAGCTGAACTTGCAGAATCATTAGGAGTTGATCACAACAGTTTTGAAACGTTAGAAAGCATTAGGAATGATTTAAAACCAAGGACATTGTGTGCCGTACGAGTTGAAGCCGGGAGATGTCTTGTCACGTGTGAACAACTGCTTGAATAGTAGAAAAGAAAAGATTTTTGCATCGTATCGTGACTGGCGATGAAAAGTGAATACACTATGGTAACCATAAGCCTAGAAGATCGTGGGAGTAAGCCCAGCCATTCATCAACATCGCCGCAAAGCCGAATATCTATGGTTCGAAGCTTCTGCTTTGCGTTTGGTGGGATCAGCTGGGTGTAGTTTATCATGAGCAGTACAAACTGGCCGAAACCATCACGGGAGATTTCTATCGATTATAATTGATACGTTTGAGACGAGCATTGAAGATAAAACGGCTGCTATACGACACGCTAAAGTGATTTTGCAACATGACACCGTTAGGCCACATGTTGCAAAACGGGTTAAAACCTATTTGGAAAGGCTTCAATTGGAAGTCCTACCCCGCCGGCCGTATTCACTAGCCATTGTCCCATCAAATTATTACTTGTTCCGATCGATAGCATATTGAATGGCTGAGCAGCACTTTCATTCTTATGAAGATGTCAAAATATGGGCCGGCTCGTGGTTAGCCTCAAAAGACCTGTCGCTTTTCCGACAGGGAATTCAAACACTGCCGGAAAGATGGGAAAAAGTAGTGGCTAGCTATCAACAATACATTCAGTGACATGTTTCTTACTAATTTTTGTAAATAAAACATTCAGTCAGTCAGTTAAGGGCCATCGTGATACACGCTTGGTCGATCATGTCTCGAAAGATACATGACTGACTAGGCAGGAAGATTATCCCGCAGTAGGTTGCCATTGCTTTCTGCGGTAGACTGGTTGCCGACCAAGGCTATAGAACCCAATCTGTCCTGTTATTTAACCCATAACTGGAAGGAATAGACGGACTAATACCTTTCCCAAGGGTATTTGCGCGTAAGTGAATGCATTGAATTCAGCTGGAATTCGAACTCGGCTCTTCGATTTCTCGTTCCGAGCCGCTATCCAATGCACCACAAAGCACATACTTTTCATGAAAAAAATCAGCGAGAACTTATTCAAGGTTCTTGTGTGTTTGTGTTCATTTAATTTATAAGCGTTTCTTTTTTTAAGAACAAAAAATATAATTTTATACTAGTTTACCAGTACTGTAAAAAAATAATGAAATTATTTTAATAATTTTGCATTGGTTATATTTTCAGCTTGAGTAACCTTGGCTTTTTATCCATACAATTAACATTATGGTCACAGGCAATAAATAATTAAGCATTTTATATCATTAAAATATAATTTAAAAAAATATCAAAAATAAAAAGTAATATATTAGCAGCCTGATCTTCCTTACTTACTAATGACAATCTTGAGAGAGATTCCCTTATTGGTGTCCAGTAATGACTTGTTACCATAAAAACAGAATATCAATCAACATAAATGATACATGGAGTGACATTGTATTTTATATTACAGACAGAGTAATTTATCATTTACTGAAGAAGACCAATTTATTCTTTTCTATATTAGTCAGAGAATTAAAAGAAAACCAATTAAAAATATTTAGTACTAAATATAATTTCTGGTTTCTAATACGTGTTAGGCTACCAAAAATATAAACCCAATTATGATAGTTAAAATATGAGCAGTGATAATCGATTTGAATCATTTGTGTTTCGGCATAAACCTGAAATAATTTTCCAAGCTATATTTTTCTGGCAACATTTTTCTATTGATTCCACCCTTCACTATAATTTTCTGATGACGTCTCAAAAACAACAATAATAATAATAATGAAACAAAATTATGTACTTATGAAAGGGACTAACAATAATTTTATATTAAAAACCCTATTAAATTACAATAGGAAAAATTAAAACAATCTGTCAGAACTCATCTGCGGACAAAGCTGAGTGTTTGCCCGCAGATTCTCATCCAACTCCACATTTGACTCGTCCGGAGTACACCCACCCGACTTCCCTATTAGAACTGAGGCCAAACTGCACGACGTATATATTGCCCCGACAGTAGTATCCCGAGTAATTTCAAAACTCGACCCCCATAAGGCGAGTGGAGACGATGGTATCCCGGTGATAGTCCTTAAGAGGTGTGCTCCTGAACTTTCCCCTGTCCTCTCTAAACTGTTTAACTACTGCCTTTCTGCATGCTGGAAGTTCTCTTCAGTCGTTCCTGTATTTAAGAATTGTGGTGAACCCTCGGACCCATCCAACTATCGCCCTATCAGTCTTCTACCGATATTCGGGAAAGTATTCGAGGCCATAATCAATACTGAAATAGTTCATCATCTCACTGCCCACAAACTCTTCTCTGACAGGCAATATGGCTTCCGCTTTGCCAGGTCCACGGTCGACTTGCTAACAACCGTAACGGAGTAGATGCTTCAGACCCTTGATGAGTCTGACGAGGCTCGCGCGGTCGCTCTGGACATCTCCAAGGCTTTCGACAGGGTTTGGCGCTCTGGCCTCCTATGCAAGCTACGGGGTTACGGTATTACCGGTCACCTGCTTGACCTAATCCAATCTTTTTTAAATAACCGCAAAATGAAGGTCGTTTTGAATGGGCGTGCCTCTTCATCCTACAGCACGAATGCTGGTGTCCCATAGGGCTCTATCCTGGGCCCGACGCTCTTCCTTATTTTCATCAACGACCTCCCAGATGAGATCAAGTCTCAAGTAGGCATCCACGCAGATAACACTACAATATACTCCCGCACCAGTAAGAAACCTGTCATGGCGGACAGACATAATCTCGCTGCTGACCTTGAACGGGATCTACACTCTGTGGTGAACTGGGGCAAGAAGTGGCTTGTCAACTTCAATTCGTCTAAGACTAAGCTGTTGTCTGTCAACCATTACAGGTAACCTCTCCTGCCCCCCATAAGCATGGACCAAGCGATTCTCCCTGAGAGCAATACACTACGCCTCCTCGGCCTTACCCTGTCCTCAGACCTCAAATGGAACCACTATATTGAATCCATAGCAAAATCTACTGCTAAGAATGTTGGGTCACTATGTCGATCCAGGATGTTTTTTCCGCCTGAATCTACCCTGCATATATACAAGTCCACCATCCGTCCGTGCATGGAGTACTGCTGCCATTTATGGTCAGGCGCCCCTGCCGTTCTCCTCAGTGTTCTTGACAGGCTCCAAAGGAGAGTCTGTAATGTGATAGGTACTGATCTGGCGGCTCGACTGCAGCCACTTCCCCACCGTCGAAATGTGGCCTCCCTTTGTTCTATAAATACTTTCATGGCTTCTGCTCGGACGAACTTAAGTCACTGGTGCCTTCTCAACAGGTGTTTACTCGTGCAACCAGACTGGCAACTGGGTCCCACCCATTCACAGTCAGGTTAGCCAAATGCAGACCACAATTCTACTCCTGCAGCTTCTTCTCTCGCACTTCCCGCCTGTGGAACT
>JBBBDQ010029496.1:0-7500 GCA_037127315.1 Ascarosepion bandense
AATTGTTGAACACCTGCCTCTGAAACATCTTTTGAGATGTCACCCACTCACCACCGTTATTAAAAGAAGCAAATATCACTAAGGATTTAAAAAGAATATCAAACGTAATGCCATTTAAACATCTTTGATCTTTTAATGTTGGTTTTAATTGTAAGAACACCGCATGAAGTTTAATCGTAAGTTACTTTTGGCGACTCGAAGAAGGATTTCGACTGTTTTCATTGTGTCATCCAAAATGACTTAAATTACACGATAATTGATGAAAGTGTGCATAACTTTACGAGCGTACGCACTTTGCAGAGTCTATATGAATGATCAAAAATGATAAAATCTTTTTCTTTGTACATCCGAAAGTATTTATAAAGATCATTTTATTATTTCATAACTATCTTTAATCAATATTGATTATATAATTCATGTGGGTGATAAAAATACTTTTTTCTATTAACCCTCTAGGGCCATTCGTATCATATTTGATACAGTATTTCCCTATAAGGAAACATTTGCTATTTCCCTATAAGGAAACATTTAGTATTCATTGACTGAGCAGTCAGTACTGCTTTCATTTGAAATTTATAAAATATTTCTCTTAAAAAATTTTCAGGAAAATATTTCTTTCAAGGCTTGTTTTCATACTGTATCAAATATGATACGAATGGCCCGAGAGGGTTAAGGCTTCTACTGGGCATAAAGTGGGGGATCAGTTCTATATTGTTATGAAGTAATAAACAGATCCCCCACTAATTACTACTTAACCCTCTAGGGCCATTCGTATCATATTTGATACAGTATTTCCCTATAAGGAAACATTTGCTATTTCTCTATAAGGAAACATTTGGTATTCATTGACTGAGCAGTCAGTACTGCTTTCATTTGAAATTTATAAAATATTTCTCTTAAAAAATTTTCAGGAAAATATTTCTTTCAAGGCTTGTTTTCATACTGTATCAAATATGATACGAATGGCCCGAGAGGGTTAAAACTCTCGTGTTCATTAGATTTTGTTAAGTTTTAAATTTCTCGATTATGAAAAATTATTTGTTTTTACAGACAGCATTACATAAGTTTTTATAATATTAAAGTTGGCCACGTCCCGTTACGCATCTCTGCTCTTCAACGGTAGTAGTGGTGGGGGAAAACATGGCGGTGTGTCAGGAGGTGTTTTTTTCTGTAAGTTTAAAGAATGAAGCGATTTCGGATTTTAAGAAAACACTCAACCGGAGATTTTCTGAGCGGACTGTTACGATCGTTTTTATCAAAACCTTTTTCCAGATCGCGCAAATTTGGCTCGTATTTTCTTGATCTGTTGCTCTTTCAATAATAATAACAACGAATTACTACATTAAAAATATATATTCAGATTTAGCACTTATTTTCTACATTTCCGGTTGAAATTTTATAAATTACTGCCGATCTAATTTCTCCAGGACACATCTTAAGCAAGTTTAATTATTTTCATAGTATAAACTAGTTATTATTTGAGAGGGTTTCGTTGACTTAAAAAAATTGTTTTCCTTCAATTCTAATCTTGCAAAATACTCATTTCATAAATAAATTCTTAAACGAATACATGCCGAACATTTTGAATGCTTTTCGCCTAAATATTTTTTTCTCAGAAAAGATTTACAATCAAAGTTTGAAAAGTTGTTTTAATTGTCGGAAACATTATCCAGTTCTACATAACAGTTATTATATAACAATTTTCCCTTGTTTTTATTCGTTAAAATCGAATTCCAAACAAATTTTTCGCATTTTGTCAAGTGCATGAAGGTACCGAGAAGCAATACATTATAATTATAACTACTACAAAACTTTAAGTCAGGCTCGTCGTGTTGAAAAAAAAAAAAGAACGCCTTTTTTAGCAATAAGGCGTAAGACAAGGATGTGTCTTTTCACCGGATTTGTTCAACCTATACAGCGAGAATATTTTGAGGACCCTAGATGACACGCCAAGATTTGTTATTGGAGGCCACAACCTGAACAACATAAGATACGCGGACGATACAGTACTGACTGCGGACACGGAAAGGAAACTGCAAGATCTCATACAGAAAGTAGCAGTGGAGAGTGACAAGAAGGGACTACAAATAAACGTTAAGAAAACTGAGTGCATGGTCATCAGCAAAAGATACAACCCAAAATGCCAAATACAGGTGGGGGATAACAGAATCAAACAAGTCCAAGAATTTAAGTACCTAGGAAGTGTTCTAACAGGAGATGGAAAGTGCGACACGGAGATCCGAAGGCGAATTGGCATGGCAAAGGACGCGTTCCAGAAGATGAGCAAAATACTAACACACAGGAAAATCTCAATAGAAACGAAGAAAAAAGTGCTAGACTGCTACGTGATGTCAGTTCTTCAATACGGCTGTGAATGCTGGACAATATCATCGAAAATGAGGACAAAACTGGAGGCGGCCGAAATGTGGTTCTACAGAAGGATGCTACGGATATCGTGGACTGAGCATACAAGCAACGACGAAGTGTTAGAAAGAATGGCAACAAAAAGGAAATTGATGCTGAGCATCAGGAAGAGACAACTGAAGTTCCTGGGACATGCAATGAGGAAGGAGAGCCTGGAGAACCTGATACTGACTGGACAGATAGAAGGAAGAAGAGACAGAGGAAGGCAGCGGATAACATATTTGCAGGATCTGATCAGGTGGATGACGGAACGGGGGTTGCCAGGAGCATCAGGAGCAAACATACTAAGAACCACAAGGGATAGGGAGGCGTGGAGATCCATGATCGCCTACGTCCTGAAGGGACAGGGCATGTAGAAGGAGAAGAAGATTTCGTTGACCTTCAATACCAAAGCAGCCACAAACTAATTATTACAACTCCGGTGAACGATGATGTATGTGCTAATATCAAGGTTTATCATGTATTTTATTCGCTGAATAAAAAGAGAAAGTAAAAAGAAGTGTAATTATTTGGAGCTTGGCACAGAGGTTAGAAGTGCGAATTATGAACAAAGAGGTTTAAGCTTCTATCTTGATTTTCAAGTCATTAAAATTCGTGAGATGAATGACTATAATTTTCTATTGGGGCAAATTTTACTCTTCCTCATAGGTAAATCATTTTCTTAATCCAGGATATTTATGTTGAATGGATGAGGAGGGTGTTGACAAGTTCTCGACCCTACCTCATTAATTGGCAAATGATAATGTATCAAAATCATGTCTTTACTTCTTAAAAATTTTTTTCTGGGTCAAATTTTCAGCACTATATAAATATAATTGCGTATTTCTTGTTACTACAAACATTAATTTTAAGACATACACGCGTTTAAGCAAATTTTACCGTTTTTTATTTTTACCGTCAGATTTATGTTCAACGATTGAAAGTATTTTTTCTAGACAGGAAGTCATTAATTTCATGGTGACATAAAATGAGACGATTACTCAAAAACGTGCTTCCTCTAAATATAAGGTTTATAGCAATCTAAATCTAAACTTATTTATAAACAGAACTGTCTGTGCGTGTCCGATATCTATAGACTCCGAAACGGCTGAACCGATTTTCTTGAAAATTTACACAGTTGTACTATAAGCGTTTGCGAGTGTTCTTAGCTAGGTTTTCTGTCGAGGTACCCTCGATAAATATCGAAAATCGATAATCGAAAAAATCCGGTTATAGAAGGAGTGGTCCGATTTTAATCAAATTTGATACACTCATAGACAAAGACATAAGAAACGATATTCAGAAGCTTCAAGGTTGCAGTTCTTACAATAGTGCAGAAAATCGATGATATATATAAAAGGCAAGATGTTTGTGTTTATCTGTTTATCTGCCTGTATGTCTGCATTTTTTTCAGCCCTTTTATTTTAGGTTTTGCTTCGGATTTGGCTCGAAGTAGGTATAATTGTAGTTCTTAGTCTCAGCCATGTTACCATTTACTCAGAGGACTTATTTAGCCTTCAAAATTCAGTTTACGACGAAAAAACTTATTTGTTATCGATAGCAGGAAATGAAAATTTGACTTACATCCATTCATTTTTCTTTCAGTCTACGGTTTCGCTTTAACTGGAAACAACTATTGCTTTTTAGTCTTTCGTGCCAACATCCAAAGAGTCTGAGCTCCAGGACCATGGATTAGTTTTAAAGCTTTTATTACACCCGAGCAACGCCGGGTTATACTGGTAGTAAGAAATAATGGAAAAATTCAGATACACAATGGTCAGTGAAAAACGAAAAAAAAAAAAAATGAAAATCTATAAATCACTTAAAACTATTCTAATTTCATATTACCATTTTTAACTCGTAGATTTTTCTTTCATTTTAGAATTATATTCTCAATGAACAATTCCCAAGAGTCACTTGAGATAGGGGTTACGTAGCAAAAGGCACAGATTATACGGATCTCTACAGAGATAACGGTTAACCCTAGACCGGAACAGATTTTATTTATGATAAAAATAATGTCTTCATCTTTGTAGGTTACTATCGTAACGTTTCGGTTGTTTCATTCTCCGCCTTCTTTAGTTGTCTGTCGATCCAAATAACATTTAGCGAATTTCGAACTGACCCCTTTATTCAACAAACAGGAATAGATAGATCTTATTCTGCTGATCATTGCTTTTGTTTAAACTGCGACTATGCACATGGGTTCTCCTCAGCACAGAGATTGAACTAACAGTTAATATAAAACTCACGATCACAAGTCCGGAATCGTACGGGCAACGCTGTACAGGAGAAGTGGGTTATCCTGCTCAAAATAGCCAAATCATTTTCAGGATAGTTTTGATTTGCTTGTTCTGTTTTTATGGCATATCAACCTCGGCCGGTCATTTATTAGCAGCTAATGTTTTTTTATTGCTGGTAATATCTTTTTCTTTCAACAATTTATTGTTGTTTCATATAAGTTTTTGTGTCTAGTAATACTTTCTTCTTTTCGAGTATCAAGATTGATTAGGATTTGTTTTTAAGGGCAGGGCCTCAAGTCCTACCCTTGTTATTTAACACATAACTAGAGGGAAGGGACGGATTAATGCCTTTCCCAAGGATACCAGTGCTTAGGTGAATGCAGGGTATTCAACTGAAATTCGAACTCGGCTCACCGATTTCTCTTTCCGAGCCGATATCCACTGCACCACAACGCACATCCGTCACTAAACGCTTACAGCACCAGGTATGCCCAAGCGGTTACCTATCTAAGTACTGACCAGGCTCAACGTTGCTTAACTTCGGTGATCTAGCGAGAACCGGTGTATTCAACGTGATATGGCCCTAAGCTGGATTGTTTTGAATTCAGAGTTTGCTTTCTACTGGACCAGTTGCTTTAAAAGATATAGAATTCAGTCTGTCCTGCTATATTCCCATAGCTGGGAAGAGAAGAGACTGATTCATGCCTTTCTTTTTTTACGTAAGTGAAAGAGTGCTGGATTGCTACGTGATATCTGTCCTTCTGTAAGGTAGTGAGCGCTGGACGATCGCATCAATGATGGAGGAGTGGCCTGTGGCAGCAGAAATGACGTTTTACAGAAGGATACTGAGGATACAATAGATGGAGCAAGTATGCAACGATCAGGTGTTGGAGAGGATGCAAACGAGAAGTCAGTCAGTTAAGTGCCATACGTGAAACACGCTTGGGCGATCATGTCTCGAAAGAGACATGACTGACTGGGCAGAAGATTATCCCGCAGTAGGTTGCCATTGCTTTCTGCGGTAGACTGGTTGCCGACCAAGGCTATAGAACCCAATCTGTCCTGTTATTTAACCCATAACTGGAGGGAAGAGATGGATTAATACCTTTCCCAAGGGTATTTGCGCGTAAGTGAAAACAATGAATTCAGCTGGAATTCGAACTCGGCTATCCGATTTCTCGTTCCGAGCCGATATCCACTGCGCCACAACGCACATACTGATACTAAAAATGAGGTTCCTGGGACACGTAATGAGGAAGGAGAGTCTGGAAAGCTTAATACTCACAGGTCGGATAAATGGAAGAAGAGACAGGGGAAAGCAGCGCGAGACGTACTTGTTGGGTCTCAGTCAATGGTTGATGGGGAGCGGGGCTTAGAAGAGATACCAAGAGAAAAGTTATTGAGAGCGACAAGAGACAGAGCGAAGTGGAAGTCCATGATTGCCTACGTCCTGAAGGGACACGTTACATGAAGAATGTAATGAATGCTACAGGAATTCGAACTCAGCTATCTGATTCCTTAATCTGAGCCGCTTTCTACCACTCATTACCTTAAAAATATACTGCTAAATTTACGAAATAGCGCTTTAATATCCTAGGTTATTAAGTTTTAAAAACGTTTGAATTATTGAAAAATGTTTGTTAGTGAGACAATACAACAGTACTGTATCTTTGGGAAGTGCTAAGAAAACCATAGCAAAGGTTGACCCAAACATTCTTAGAACAAACTCTGTAGAAAGAACTGTACAGGAACCTCGATTAATGTGCAAGCACGAAGTCAAGTCATCGCGACAGACGGGTTGAGGGCACTAGCCTTGTCAAAACTGATGAACTCGATGTCAACAAGTAGTTGCAATCAATAATAAGACTTGCAATATAAATCACAGGCTGGCTATGAAGGTGTTGAACCAACATAAATGTACCTAAGCAGCTGTCTGCAATAAGGATTAACTCGTCACGCAAGCAGACAGGCATACTCGTAAACAAGCGGACAGACATTAATGTTTAGATTTATTTACTTCAGATCCGTTAAGGTATCTACTTCTTTCGATGACGGTAGTAAGGTGGGAATATTTAAAAAGGTCTCCAAACAGGTGTTCAACAAGTGGATCATCTTGTGTGTCTTTTTCTTTGTTGAGTTACGACGAGTAACGTGATCCACTCAGCAAGTATTTAATTTAAAAAAAAATGTCTGAACAGGAACAGAAAATGTTAAATCAATAACCTTTATCAACATAGCACAAATAATTAAGTAAATATTATATATATATATATATATATATATATATATATTATTCTTATTTAAATATTTATATAACAAAAGTAGGTATTAAACTTAACATTCAAGGCGACATGATCTTTAGTGTGAAACAGGCTGTCGACTTCAAAGTCTACTTTCATATTTTCTAGGCTCTGTCTACGATAATAAGCACTTTAACAGGTAAACATAATTTAAAAGTATTTTATCACACACAAATACAAATGTTCACATAAAATATGGACCAAATATATATAAACACAGACACATTTAAAGTGTGTGTGTATATATATATATATATATATTTATTTATAAAAACAAACCATGTGAGAATATATATTTACATAGGTATATATAAAATGAATATATACACATAATACGTAAGTATGCATATATGTTTATATACACACACAAATATATATATATATATATATATATATATATATATATTAGTGTTAAGATGTGATAATGTTTAGCGCCAAGGTTGTTTTAGTGGTTTTAATGATACAATGAATTTAGGCAAACAGGTTTTCATCTTAAGTGCTCGATATCAGGTTAGAGATAGAGCATTAATAAGCATAAAATGTTTGTCACTTTA